>CBVK0101945599.1:0-15269 GCA_900067695.1 Picea abies
GTGAAAATCTGTCTCTGTGTTTATTTCATGTGTGACTGATGATCTTTACTCTTACTGTCCATATGTTGTATGTTGCTTGATGACACAAGAAGAATTCTTTATAATTATTTAAAAGGTATAAAATTGTTTAAGCTTATAAACAACTGATTCACCCCCCCTCTCAGTTGTTTTAGTATTTCCAACAAAGCAGGGTTCCGATAGATCCTTGGATCTATGGTCCATATCGCATCATGACTTTGGGTTTCAGAAGTTTAGTTGCGCCAATGTGCGATTCTCCTAATGTGCGGACTTCGATCTCGCCAATCTTACGGTCAAGGAGGGTCCTGATAGATCCTTGGATCTACGGTCCAGATCACATTGTGACTTTAGGTTTCAAAAGTTTAGTCGTGCCAACATGCAATTCTAACTATGTGCGGACTTTGATCTCACTAATTCGATGGTAAAGGAGGGTCTCGATAGATCCTTGGATATATGGTCTAGATTTCATTTCTACTTCAGCTTTCGGGGGGTTTAATCACACCAACATGCAATTCTCCCATTGCGTGAACTCCAAACTCACAGATCCAACGGTCAAGGTGGGTCCCGATAGATCCTTAGATATATGGTCCAAATCATATCGCAACTTCAAGTTTCAGATTTCAAAGAATCCATTCCCTTCCCGATGATTACCAACATTTGTCAAACTTGCGAAGACTGAAGGAATTGAGGCTTTAACGTCTTCTCTCCTTCTTCAAAATCTAACGGTCGTGATAGACCTTGGATCCTCCTAAACAGATCTCATCTGTTAATATTCCAAATGAATGGATATCCCCTTTCGATACTTGAATCTCACTATTCTTCATGAGCTTTGGTGGCTCTGAAAGGATTAATATTTTTTCTCTCTTTCTCTTGTACGTAATGCTTGGAAGAATTCTTCTGCGCACCCCTTACGTTCATTCCTCAACTCTATAACTTAATATGGTCTCGTCCTCTGCCTACTTTGCAAGGATTTAGTGCATACATGCACTACCTCTTGTGAACTTAATAGACTTCATCCTCGTAGTGATTGCGGAGTTCAACCTCTGCAATCAGGGGAGTACTCACTCGACTCTAGGACGGTGATGAAAATTCCCTGCGAAAGTGCTTTCGAGGAATAAAACTAGAGCATAAGGAAATCAAGAAGATGTGAAAGTTCTCAAGGAACGAACACATATTCTTAACTTAATAATTCAATACAAAAACCATTATAGGAATATAAGTATAAGCATGCATCCATTATTTCCAATTCAAATAACAAGGCATAAAAACACTTATCAAAACCATAAGGCATGATGTGACTGCTAAGAGGGGTGCTCGTTTCCACCCAACCATAGGCTCAGTCACTCCCAATTCATTTATCATTGGACACCCCCGAGCTTAGGCCACGATGATTTGAGATTCACTGTCTTACTTCCAGCTCAATGGAAGTTAGGGATGAAGGTTACTCTCCTTCTCCCAATACATGAATAGATAAGGACAACGGTTACTCTCCTTCTACCTACTCAGTCTCTATTCTCTATGATCAGAACTTATTTTTCACTTTCAATCCTTCCTTGGACCCGAGATTTTTTCTCTCTCGTCTCTGCACTCTACACAGGTCCCCTCTTCCCACACCATGCTTCCTTTCTTTCCTTCCTCAACAAGATTGTGTGTGGTTTGAATTCCTAGTCTGTGGTCAGGTTCGGACACCTTATAGATGGGTGGTCTGCCCCATCCCCTCATTAAAACTTAAGGAGGTCTTCCCACCTACCAGCCTGACTGAAATTCATTCTGGGTCAGAGGGTTGTTCTGATCTTGAGAAATTAAATCCAACATAATACTGGTTCAGTGGAGGTTAACATAACCATTTTGGGTCCACTCCACCACCTTTTCATTAGCTATTGTTGTCTCTCTTAGCACATTCCCTTCACAACAGTCATGCAACATGTATCCATTATATATTAAAATAACACAATTTACATTCATCGACCTTTTATACAAAGGTCCATCAAATCAAACATTCACACCTTTGAGTTTTCCATAGTTCCTGGCCAATAGAGTTATATTTACAGACTGGGGGAAACAGGGTGTTACAGGTTGACCTATTGGGTGTATTTTGAAGTGGTCTTCTAAAAGGTGTTCGATAAGTTCCTTTACTATAATATCCTTCCTCTGTAGCTCTTTTCAGATCTACAACTTGGTTGGATAAATTTTGAAAGGATTTTTGTAAATTTTCCATATCTATGGGTTCCTGATATTTCTTATTTGGAGGTTTGGTAAGAAATTATATCTTCTTGTTGGAGAATAATTTGATTCAGTTTTAGGATTTGTGTTATCCTTCAAGCTGAGCATGTCCTTTTCAATGAGAACTGATTCTTCAAAATCTTCTAATAATGTATTCTTTTTTTACCTTTTAACCCACATGGTTATGGTATGATGTAAAGCTTTAACATAATAAGAAACAATCATATTTTCTGTAGGCATATAATCTGCAGGTATCTTGTTTTTCAGTGTAGGAAATATTTGGTTAAAGTCTTTAACCTTTTATTTGGGATTCATATTCATATTGGATAAATCCATGACTAAGACTTCATGAGATTTGTCATCCCAAAAGTTTTCTAAGAAAAAGGTTTCAAACCTATCCCAGGACATAATAGTTTGGGGTTGTTGTGCTAAGTACCACGTGGAGGCATTTCCTTTGGAGGTATATGGAAACAACCTGCATACGACATCTTCATGTTCTAGATTTCTAAGCCTAACAACCAACATAAATTTCTTTGTATGATATTCTTTTGATTGTTTAGTATTGGGATCAAAATTGGGTAACCATTTTTTAGGATTCTTAGGTAAAGGATGTTGGGGTCACGGTATGACGACAACACCTTGGTTAAGCCAAGGCCTAGAAAGATTATTCTGATTAGCCACTTGGGCTGAAGTCTGTGAATTATTTGAATTTTGAGATTGTTCAGAAGATGAGTTGTCTTTGTCAGAGGATTCTCCTATTGAAGGAGGTGGAGAAGAGTTGGGTGGTGAAGGAGGAAGTCCATATCCCCCAACACCTAGAATGATCTATATCGATTGATTAGTCAAGATATCATGCAATGTGTAATTTAGTGTACCAATGGAAAGAGTATCTTCTTGTTGATTGGAAAAATCAAGAGGTCAATGTAATTGTTCACCAAATTGTCTAAGTCTGGACAATGTGTCTTGGATTTTTATTATTGATTGAAGAGAATTTTGGATAATCTCTTGTACATCAATTTCCTGAGGAGGTGGTGTTGCAGGCTTGATAGGAATGATAGGATGGGCTTCAAATGTAGTGGTTGTATTAGGTACAACAATGGATTCTAAGTGACTACAAGTTATAACTAGAGATCGATTATTAGGAGGTGTCTTTCAACCCCCTTGTGCCATTAATATCCATTTGACCCTCCTTCTAGCACCATTTTTTGATGGGCATATTGAACACACCATCAACTGTGAGGGAAATCCCAGTCTGAGGTTGTCTAAGTAACCTAATCCATTTGGGATGACTCACCATGAAGGGTTTTAAGGCTTTGTTGGCTGGTAAAGGGGTATAATATAAAATGTAAAATAAAGCAAATTAACTAATTATCTACTATGTACATTTATGTTCTAAATATATACAAAGTGTACAAAAATACAAATTGCAAGATTTGTGAGAAACCCTGGAAAACTAATGTTATAAAGGAGAACCAAATCTCAGGAAAAATGTAAAAAAAGATCTAAGTTTAATTACTAATCTACTTTACCTATGAAAAGAGAAAGAAAGAAAAGAGTCAATGTAGATGATAATAATATGACTTAGATAAAAAAAGTATTAATTTTAAAGGTGAATCTACATTCACAAATCAAATAGCAAAAGAAGAAAAAAATACTAACCTAGAATTGGCCAAATCTCAAAGAGAAAACTGTAGTTGTGTCTTCCTGTGCCAAGCTGCTCCTACAATCTGCCTGTTAAGAAAAATCTACAACATACAATTTTTATAATTCTAAGACTATGAAAATTTCAAGTGAAAGTCGCTTCACTTTGATATTACAAGTCTCATTCATATTATAGAAAGAACAAATTTTATGTTATTAATCTCAGGTGTTGACATGAATAACCATTTACATTAAGAAATAAATTTCCATTGACTAAATAGATCTGTGCAAACTCAAATTGTATGAAGAAATTCAATATAGTTCAAGATTGGCACCAAGATAATACAATCACCTGAAACTAATAATTTGAAATCATGGACTATAAAATATTGGAAAAATTAATAAATAGATGATAATAATGAGCTATGCATTGATCAAATACACTAAAGCTAATTTAAATCAATTCATAATCAATTACTTCGAAGAATATAAACCATCATCAGAGATATTATAATAAAAACAAACTCTTTAACTTACAGGATGAAAGCCTTAGTTAAAGTATGATTCTATATTCTTCAAAAAGTTTTCAGTAGTCCATCTCCCAAAATTTCCACCATCTCTGATATAAAAAATCATAGAGTATTTAAACATTAGAATGATTTACTTCTCTTATCCACATGATAGAGGTAAATATTCAAAAATAGAGTATCTTTAAAACCAAATCCTAACTTGAGTTTATAACAGTAATGTTTACAACAACTTATAAAAGTTTGTTATACAATTTTCAAAAATACATTGTGCATTGTTTGAAATAGAAACTACTTTTAAAAAAGAAATACTTTATGATTATTGAATAAGCCAACAACACATAGAACATATTCCCGTTATTTTTTGAGACCTGAAAGTAAAATTAAAATCCAATTAAAAATCTCATTAACCAATTTAAGACAAGCTACATAATCTTTGATTTTGTAGCTAGTCTAAAAACAAGGTAACAACAATTGTGTAACTAGCAAATCAAATAAAAATAAAAATCATAGGTTTATTTACCAAATTTAAACATTGGAAAAAGAGCATTTGTACATCTCTGATATCATAATGGCATTGATATTAGTTGAATTCTTAATGATAATATCTCTCGATTTTCTGGGTTTCTTGTTTGCCCAAGAAGCATTTCGCTGTATTTCATACCTCAATTCCTGATTTTCTCTTTCAAGATCCTTGTTCTGAGTTATAACCTGATTAAGGCACATTCACAAGTAAGGGATGTATGTGTAATACCTCTGGATCCATGCTAAACATTCATCACAACACATGGGTTCCATATTTAGAAGTAATTTTTGGTGGTCTGAGTCTAAGGACTTTTCTTTTACCAACTTAGCCTTTAAATCGGCCCGGATCCCTATGAATCCCTCACAATTTTGGAGGAATGGGGGAAAATTAGAAACAATTCATACTATGGATGACTATCCTCTAATGAGTCTAGACTTGTAGTTTCAACAGAGTTTAGATCTTCTATTATAATCATTTGAACATGATCATTCCTCTATTTATGTTTGTTTCTTATCATTTTAGACATGACTCAACCATTTATTTTGTTTTTAAAGCAACTTCATAGACATCCTGCAAATGCTTAATTCGTTTGTCATGTTCTTTGTGCTTCTCCTTGTATGTTGGCCTCATAGGCTGTGAATGATCATCAACATTTAATGATTGATTCCTAAAATGACTAAGGATGGTTTCTAAGGGTTTCTTGGGTACAAACTTAGATATTTTGGACATCAATATAGTCATAGGAACAACCTATGTTTGAGAATTGGGTAAAAAGATAGAGTCATTTTGGATCTGAATCTCAATTCAGAAATCTTGAGGCGAATTATGTGAAGCTTTAGGAGAGGTAGGATCTTTATCACCCTACGCTAAATTGATGATGTGATCAATTTGCGGGGTTAAGAACTCATTTCTTATCAGAAAACCCTGCCAACTTTTCCTTGTGCTAACCAAATGGAATTTGACCAACATGTGAATTAGTCCATGGTGAAACAAGATGGTCTTCGGGTTAGGGTTTGACCTTTGATATAACTTTGACATTTTTTTTTCAGGATTTTAAGAAAGTAAAAGGGTAAGTTCAAGCTAAATCCTTGAAACACCATTAACAACCGTATGTGGAAAAGGAACACTAAACCATAACACCCTTCATGGGTAATGGATTTCTTAGTAATCAACAATAAACTGTGCCAACAACATGCATTAAATAACTCTAACGACATACATTTTACATGGTAGTGCGACCTTTTGGATATCAACAAAGAACGCCATGGAATATTGGCTACCTTCATATTTTTAAACCACTTGTCTCCTTTCTGAGGAAGACCTGTTGCCTTAGCTATTAATTCCTCTGTGACCTGTATCTGAATATCTCCAATTTTGGCTTTAGTGCCATCAAAATTCCTGGAAAAATCCCTGGCAACTGCTAAGTTAAAACCATTGAATGACTAGATAAACTCCAACCAACTGACCTGGGCAAGCTTACCCATCACGTCATCATGGGACAACAAGGTTTGTGGGCCATTCAACTCTATCCTAATTATGGGAGCCATAAAATCAAAGGAGGTAAACCATAATACATAGAGATAGTTTTCATGAAGGAGAGAACTCTAGAACCACAACAAACCAAACCCATAAACAACGAAAGAGGCTGAACGAACATACCTGTCAATAAACAAGCACTTGAGGCTTTGAGGATGCTCTACCATTATCTCCCATTCCAAATTTTGATTACCTACAATAGACCAGAGGACAGAGACGTTTGAAGCTAACAAACCCATGAAACCCTCACTACTTGCCATGAATTACTAACTTGATTTTGAGGACATTAACACCAGGTAAGGTAATAATTCGTATGAGAGCCAAGAGGTCAGTCCACATTAATTGAACATTACTAACTTCATGTCTTGATATGATAATGGTAGGTGGCGAAGTAGTAATTTCAAGACTTTTTAAAGAGGTTAGGTTCTAAATGAAACCCATGTTAATCAATAGTTTTAATTAAGGTTTTAATTCAACCCTGACATCCAAGTTCATAAATTTGTTTAGATCTAACTCAAATTTTCTAAAATTGATTTTAGTTTGTAGGAAGTGAGTTTACTTAGGTTGTTTCAACATAATTCATAGGTCTTCCATTTAAATATATTTCAATAATATTCTTATTTAGACTTTAGATTGGTTAAATCAAGAGAACATTAATATTTAACTCATGTAAATGGATACAATCACAAGAAATCGATCAACGATTTGCATGAAAAGAAACTTCAATTTCATGATTCACAGTCATGAAATTGAAGAGGGAAAATGATAAAAAATCAACTAAACATATTTTCACAAAAATGATAAGAATTCAAACAAAACTGATAGGCATTAACAGTCACACCTTTGTACAAAATAAAATCAAAAAATCTTCTACATATGGACATACTAGGCAATGAGTATAATAAGTGATTTTATATTTCAAGGGACAATGAAAAACAAGATGCTAGTTGGGCGGTGAACAAGGCCCATGCTCAGGCATCCCCTTCTCTACTATACAATCCCTCGGGTGATCCATATTACCTTGCCAAGGATTTCTTACACAAGAAGATTTTTTGAGACTTCATTGAATCTTATAGCCAAGGCATCCCTATGTCTTTCTCTGGCGAGGTGTCCCTCCTGCTTGTGTTAACACAACACAACATATTCTATGGTGATCATGGATTATCACATGGTTCTCATGTCACAACAATAGCCCTTTCATGATTTCTCATCTCGAAAACCATCATTTGTCCCTTCAATATAGATTTGTTATCTCACCTGTATCACATGCATACAATAACGTTGAGATACCATTATCAATCTCAGTCAAATTTCAAATCTGTTACCTACAGATTTTTAACTCCTCATTTTCATCTACAGATTTGCTCCACACAGAACCCGATTCACAAGTATGAGATATTCCTTCTCATAAAAGTTTGGATCAATAGGTATTGGTCTTCCTTATGTACTTATAGCACTACCATATCTAAGACCCTTCTCCTTGAAATTCCATCTTCACTCATCCAAACAAATTGTACACTTTCATTGCACACTTGTAATGGTTTCCAAACAATTTCAAAATTCTTCACACTAGTAATTAAATCATTTTTATCTTATTCAATAACATAAAGAAAAAAGGAAATCACCATTCCTTATGCATGTACCATTTCATCATACCAATCATTTTCAAATTGAAATCGATTCATCATATGAATTTAACCAATGTGCCAATGTCAATGGCCACATTCATACACAATGCACCCTTGCATTGATTTTAAATTACCACATTTCAGGTTTAGGCACCTTTCCCTAGTATGTTGGGTCTCAACCAGCTTATCACCGTGTGGTTTCTTTATTCACTTTCATTATTACAACAAGACCATGCCTCCTTCTTTGAGCTGATCATGACCTCAAATAAAGATACATTTTATGAAATCAAAATTTCATATAAATGCATTTAAGCATTCCTTCTTTATGGGTAACCAGGGTGCCAATCCTCATGGCCACCCAATTCCCTCTTTACTACTCTATAAATCTGGTAGAATAATGGAGGATCCTCCTTCCATGATGTGAAAACCTATATATGTCCACTCTCTTACAACATGCATCTTCTCAAAGTAATCAATCAACATGCTGCTTATGAGCACTTTCAATCCTGCTTGATTGGAATATGCATTCATGATACATCTGTTCATGAATTTCTTGCAAGGATTTTAACAATCCTTGGCTGCTAGGGGTTCTACCCTCTATGATTTAGGGTCTCTTTCTCTTGAATCACACCCATGTTGGGTGAAAATGGAATACAACACCCACTCAAAATCATATGTATATTATTAAAATTAGTAAAATGTTTTAGAAGGGATTCTTACCCAACCCCTTCATATCTTATGCCACATGGGCATGAAATATTTATACATGTTCTAGCTACCAGAAACCTTTCGATATTACCTCATCAATGGTGATTCATGGGAACTCCTAAGTCCCTTCAACATTCTTTCAACATCAACCTTCTTGCAATTGTCCTCTACCTGAGGTTTCCCACCATTGTAAACTCTCTTCCCCATAGTCCCCAATCTTTCCTACACATGAAATACATCATCACATTCACAATTATATTAGTTGTCATGTTAAATAAAAATACATGTACCATAGCATTTAAATTATAAAACATTCTCATATATGTCCTAGCATATCTGTATGCACTTGTCACTTTATTCTCAATGTTTTGTGGGTGAAATCACAATCAAACTTTCAGTTGTTTCATAATCTTACAAATGACAACATTCTCATGTATTAAACATTTTCACATATCAACCTTTCAATTTTCTCTTATCCTAGAGAAACAAATTATGCAACAAGAAAGAAATTAAGGGACTCTTCCCTTTTTCCAACTCCTTCTATATAGTCTGGAAATTTTCATCTTAACTAAACTATTCCCAAGGCCTCACTGCCTTTGCATAATCATGGCTTAACCAAACTCATTCATTAAAACATATTTGCTAATTTATTTTCACTAGATATACATTAAAATATACCATTATGCTAGAAAAATCAAAGTGTTAAGGGAGAAAGATATCCCTCCTTTTCTCCTCTTTGTTTCTGCAATCTATCCCTCTTGGGATTTGTCTTCTCTATTCTTTGAGCAGTCTCAGTTAAGTTCATCTTGACCTTTTCTAGACATACCAACATGCTACAACATCAATATTTTAGCTCATACTTCACTTATGAGTCATTGCATTCTGCACATTCATTGAATAAAATTAAATTGGTCATCATTCATTTGCATATCTTTCATTCATGTATCATATTTTAAAATATAATCCAATATTATTATACCACTAAGTTTTTCAACCCACTACCAAATTTTCAGTAGTCATTAAGGTTATGATTATGTTCTCCTGACAAATTCTCACACAATTCCTTCACCTGGAACTGACTCAGCATGAAACTCATTTTTTGCATATCCATCATTTCTTGAAATGGTCTTAATCCTGAGTCAGACTCAACTTTACCATTTCATATATTTACCCAATATTCCATAAGGAATATAAACATGCATTCTTATAATGCATTCTGAGTTACATATGCACATTATCCCCTTGTGCTTTCATGCACAATGAACTTAATTACATGTTTCAACATAACATGTGTCTACTATAGGCACACCTTATAGTTTCATAAGTATATTTTCCTTAAGATAATTCACTCATGATTGTCCACAATCATTTATATATAATTTTCAAAGGAAAAATCATATTTCCTTCTACTCATAATAACCGAGCACCCTTTATCATTGCTCCTTCAATATTTCATATTATATTTCTCTAAGGATATGGAATATGTCCCCCTCAAGCTATTATTCAAAATAAAATAATCATGACTCTTAAAAATAGAGTCAACCATGCATCCATGGTATTTATTCAATCTTGGCAAGCACAATTCTTTCCTTACATTTCATTTATTCAGGAATTCATATCATGCCTTTAGTATACATATACCCATACATCATACATGTGCATCACTTGCACATTTTTATATCATTCATTCATATCTATTTGGTCTTAATACCAGTCTTCATACCGAGTGTTAACGCTCTGTAAATTTCCTAGAGGTTGTCAGAAAAGAAGAAATCTATGAGAGGTAACTTTATCCAACCACTTTGAAGCTGGGATCTAGCCCTACCAGCTTCAGAGAGGGATCTCTCTGTAAGATTTAGATATGTTTCGAATTTAAAATATTAGGCTAGGTAAATAAAATATGTTTGTTTTGTTTGTTGTAGTTTTCATTGGGTTGGTTGAGAGAGTTTACACATCCATTGGGCTATGGGGTCTGTATCATGAGAATAAAATCTAAACTAGAAAACAAAGAAACCTTTCATAGGGTGAGATAATGTAATCACTAGATTCTTTTAGCAACATAAATGAGGAATAACAGAAAAGGTGAGAATGTCAATTACAACAAAGAAGCAATTAAGAATTTCTTTATCGTAAAATCAGAAGATGAAACATTGAAATCTTTTCAAGTCAGAAATAGGGTAAACAAAGATAAATCCTACAACATTCATTACTTTCAAAGATTAGATTTAGAAAATAGTGTGATAACTAAGTGAGAATAACATTTAACTTAGAAATGAAAACATCACCAGTGAACACACGCAAGAATCCTGTAAAAATGCTTCTTTGTATTAATCGAAGATCTCTTGAAAAATATTACAGTCTGATAGCTCATAGGGCATAAAGATAAACCCTCAATACTTCGAAAAGTGAAGTATTTATAACCCAAAATTACAAACGATCTTGTCATTAAAGATCGGGACGTGGTAAATCTATTTTTATCTTAACTAACTTAACAAATTACAAGAATCTAGGAAACTGTTTGATGATGTGTCGAAATTGCATGTTGTTTTCTGGGTGAACCGTTGGTGAGGCCTCTGCACAACCTTATCTGATTGGATAGATGACTGGGATAGGATAGCTCATCGACTACTTGATCAAGTCACAAAGCTCTTTCCATCAAAGATGACTGGGAACGTTGACTTTGAGTAACCTTCGGTAGACTTCATCCATTTCTGTGTACTTGGCGAAAGTAGGCTTGGTGATGAAGATATACCAGATCTCATGATGTATGATGATGTCCAATTGAAGTGCATCTAGGAATTCCTTAACGGTGATGCTTCCTTGAATCCCTGAAAATTTCAAACTATCCTTAGCCACATCAGCTAATCTCTTTTTGTAATCTGGGAGCGTCATCAATTTGTCATTTATCACCTTCAGACTAGGAAGACCTTTCTTCTGTAGAGTCTTAATCTTGCTGAAAAACCTTTGTACCCCTAGGTCCATAGCCTAAACCTTTTCTTCTAGCTGTAGCATCAGTCCTCTCTTGGTCAATACTCTTTTGACCTCAAGGATGGTCTTTGTTCTATCCTCAATTCTCAGCTCTTCCAACTCCTCTCTAGTTTTAGAATTCAAGAATTTGATGATTTCATTAGCTTGTGTGGCCATCTCTCCTAGTTCTGATCTAATCTTCTTGATGGCTTGTTTACTTCTCTACACCAATTCATTTTGTTCAAACATAATCTGTATCATTGGCCATATTTCGTTCATAGACTTGGTGATGTCTTTCCAGACACTTTCTTTGACTTCGACCAATGTTTTGCCTGCCACTGTTTACTTCTGAAGCTGTTGTAACTCTTGTTTGAGCTGGTCTAACACTTGTTTTTCCTTGGAGTAGCTAGTTTGGTAGGAATATTTTAGTTCCTGAAGGTTCTCAATCTCCGTTTTTAGCCTACTAATCTTTTTCTCCTGCAGATTCATCTCTTCTATATATTTGGCCAATTCAACTGTCTTTTCCAGAGACGTTAGTGGATTCACCAATGGGACTTCTGCTAGTGATGTTGTGCTCACTCCTGAGAGTGGAACTGCACTCAATGGAATTACTTCCATGGGTTTCAACTATTCTTTCTCTTTCACTAACTTCTCCATCTCAGCTTCCATTTCCTTCAGTTGTGCATTCTGCTCCATGATTAACTTAAGCATCTCATCTTTTTCTCCTTCTGTCTTTGCTATTTTCTTTGCCTGTGATTCTACTGTTGGTGGTAGCTTCAATTGTTTCATCAAAGATGCTATGTTGGAATTTTTCTTTTTGATCATCTCCTCGACTTCTTTCACATTCAAGGGGTCGTAACTAATCTTGAGGACCAGTTCCTCCAACATCTTGATCGTGTTATCCTTGGCAAAGGATGATATTTTATCCAACTTCAACTATGTCTGGACGTTGTTCAGAGACACTTGTAGCCTAGAGGCAGTGGTGGAAGCATGTGCCAATGTGGAGAAAACCATTTCTCCAATTTGGCTATGCAGATCCATTTGATCAGCTGGATGCACATCGTTAGTTTGGAATTCAAAAGTCGCCCTTTTGTAATCAATGATTACCTTTGGGTCTGGTACTTGTGCTTGGAGGAATGCCATGTGCATTATTTCCTTCTCAGTGTCAAATGTCGATAACAACTTGTGTTGTGTAGTCGATGCCTGCGTCCAGAATTGGGCATATGTGCTGCTAGTCAGAGTCTGATTCTTTTTCTTGATCAGATCATATTTCTCAAAAATACTCATCTTCGATCCTATCTTGCTTGGCTAGTTGATTGGTGGAGTATCTGTATGCTTCTTTGGTAACACTTTGGTTATAATCTGCTTGCCACTTGTATTGAGGAGCGACTAATCAACCTCTGTCACTGTAGTGGATCGAATTTCCTTTTCTCCAGCGGGGTTAGGAGCTGGACTGGTTTTGGGCCTCTTGGTATGTAGTCAAAATTCTTCTAATGATACTTCAGTGACAGGAGGTGATAGATCCTACCTAGGATTTTTCTCCTTTGGAGCCTGTGGGGTGGTCGTCTGTGATACAGTGACCGAAAGGTCCTGTTGTTCTGTCTCAACCAAAGTATTTGGTTCCCATCCTGTCTGGTTTGCAAATTTTTCTACCTCAGGCCTAGATTCGTGGACATACGGGATATTCTTGTTTTTTATCCTCATCTCTAAAATAATCCCGCACGGATCATAGTGCCATGTGAAACTCATAAAGAATTTCATTTCCTTTAGCAACCTGTCTGCTTCCTCCCCGACACCTCGACTGTTGCAGATGAAAGACCCAATATTCCCTTTGATTTTGAGCTGTTGCTTCTTCTTTAAAGACACAAAATGAATATCATCCAAGTTTATCATCTACCTTATGTATTCCAGGGAAAAAATTTTGACAGGTAAGTATTTGGGCAGTTTATATGGGGCCAACTCGCACCCATAGACTCTAATCTCAGTGTGACTTTGGTACAGGTACCAATCACCAGTCTTTGTATGATCTAAGAGATTTAGGATCCTCTTAACTTCATCATTAATACTGGGTTCGGGTCTGCCACTGAGCATACTCACCACTGGGTGGTAGAACTGATCGATGAACTACTTGAAACTGAATTCCATGGAGTTATGTCTGAGCAGGGAAGTCCATGCAGTTACTGCCTGGGATCTGCCATCTCCATCCATATTCTACATAGAAAAAGAGAATTTGTCCGCTTGGAAGAAAACAAACATGTATGTCAGTATTGAAGAATACCGGAACATGGCTTCCATGGAAAAATTGATGAATTGCTCGTGAATGTTGTCCACCAGGAACGTGTTGAAGTCAAATTATGTTGTGGGTTTCTCATGGGTGGAGAAAATAGACAAAAATCCCAGAATGGGTTCGTCTACCCATTGATCTGAATAATAACCCAACAAGGCACTTAGGGACGTGATAACCTGGTTTCCTTTGGTTGAGAACATGGAGGAAAGATAAGGGGGATTTACAGTGGGGAGCTGAGCAAACTATGGAAGAAAAAGCTCAAATATTTGAGCTCTTTGAGGAAACAACAGCTTCTGGTATAGATATGTGATGATCTCGAGGTTAAAAGGAGAGGTAGAGTTGACTCAGTATATTTTCATCATTTGGTCGATGGTTTTTGGCGTGATGAGGAAAAGAATTTCCCCGGACAAGGATACGATGGGTCTTTGCTCAGGGATATAGTGGACTTAGCACTTGAGGATGAACTCTGGGAAATGGTGAATCTGGGGGAAGAGATACAAGGGTAGGTTGGAATCCCAGAGTGAAATTTCATCACTTTGGTCCGTGAAGACTTCTTTAAGCCATGAATGAAGGTTTGTGAAGTTGAAGTCGCACTTTGTGTTTGCAATTAAGTAGTCTTTGTCGGCCAGTGGAATCCTGTCGAGGTCGATAGGAGGTGGGAGAAACAGATTTTCCTCTCCTTTTGTTCGTTTTCACTTTGGTGCCATTACCGTAACAATACCAACAAATGAAAAACGTTAGTGGGGATGATTGTAGATGTGGGTGACTGACTGTAACGGAGAGGAAAACGGGTTAAATTCTTTGGTGTGATGAGTGGGTAAATGGTGAAAAGATGAAGTGGTGAGGGTAGTATTGAGTAAATGGGTATCCATTGGGATGGGGGATAGGTCAGCTGGTTAACGGATAATTTATCCAGTAATAAATGGCCAACAAGTCATTTAGAACATGATATGGTAGGTGAGAGTGACTGAGGGATACAGATGAGTGATGTGGCAGTTATCGGTTGGGGGAAAAATCATGGTGAGGGGACTTTCCATGGGTGAA
Source organism: Picea abies (assembly GCA_900067695.1). Taxonomy (NCBI): domain Eukaryota; kingdom Viridiplantae; phylum Streptophyta; class Pinopsida; order Pinales; family Pinaceae; genus Picea; species Picea abies. The sequence continues at coordinate 15,106 of CBVK0101945599.1, forward strand.
AAAGGGAGAAGGACTGACAGAGTTACGATATGTGAATCTTATGGAAAGGTGGATAATGATGTCACGAGTGTTAGGCCCACATATTGCACCTTTTTGACCACACTTTTTGCCATCATTATACCCTTCATCACTAGTATTTAGACTCATAATATCATTGCACCAGA
>CBVK0101945609.1:0-15119 GCA_900067695.1 Picea abies
ATTATAGTTTGTTTTATGATAGGATCATCTTTTTTCATATCTGTGAAATCTCATGCTCTGTGACCAAGATTATTTCATTTGTAGAATACAATGTTTTGATCCATTAGTTGATCAAATGGATTGTAATTTATGTTGACATACTCATAAGAACTTCTAGATCTATTGTTTACATGATTGTCCCTTGGATATCCATAATCATTTATGTTTCTCATATACTTGTTTCTTGCATTGATTTTGCAGTGAATTGCTTTGTGTCAAAAGTTTCTACAAGTATAATAATGCCCAATAAAAATATTCTCATACCTGGTAAGAAGTGATCTTCCTGGTGTTTCACGCCTTTTGAATTATGATATTTTTTTCTAGCTAGAGGTTTTATGTTCTTGTTGTTGTTCAACTCCCTCTTGATTGATCTCATACCTGGTAGGAAAGGACCTTCTTGAAGTCTCACCCATTCTGAATTCTGATCTTCTATAATTTTCTTGTTGTTATTCAATTTATTATTGATTGTTGATTCCACTTCTTAAGGAATTTGCATAGCTTCTAGTATTTCCTTCATATTTATTTTCCTCTATATCTATGTATGTTGTCTCCGAAATGTTATCATATCCAAGTCCTGTCTTTCAGTAGGTGATATCTGATTGCTAATAATTTCATATATCTTTTTAGTACTTCTTCCAAATTTTCCAACTTTTTCCTTGTTAACATCAACTCTTTTCTTGTGTGATCCAATTTTTCTTTTAATTTATCATAATCTTGTAATTTCTCCTTCAAGTTGTTAATTTTTTTGCAAGCTCAGGATTCTCTTCATCACAATTTTCCATTTCATTTCTTAGCTCTCTATTTTTGTTTCTGACCTTCACATTTTCTTGTTTGACACGCTTCAATTTCTCAAGATTCTCATCATATTCTTGTTCACTTTTTGTGATGTCTTTTCCTCCCTAGAGAGAGTCAAAGCTTGTTTCTTCATCAGACTCTTCTTCAAACTTAATTTCTTCTATTTCAGAATTTTTTGGTCATCATTATGAGTTTCTTGGGTTATGAAGAGAACTTCCCTTACATCCATTTCTTCTCCACCGCTTTCATCTGAAGAATTGTCGCCCTCCTTGGAATAGAGGCTCTTTTTCTTGTGGAATATTTTGTTTTCTTCAAAAGGACATTTCTCAACATAATGTCTTATTATACCATAATTGAAACATTTAAAAGGTAACTTACCTTTGTATTTGTCGTTTCTCCTATTGAGCTTTCTTACAAAATGTGTTTCTTCTTCATTCGAATCATCTCCCAATCTTTCTTCTACCATGTGTTTCTTGTTCCTTTTTTTTCTTCATTGATTTAAAGGATGATTCTTTGTTTGATTGTTTATTTTCTGTACTTGTTCTCATTTCATATGCTATGAGGGACCCATGTAATTCATCCATTTTCATTTTGGTCAAATCCCTATTTTCTTCAATGGTTGAGACCTTGGCATCATATCTCAAAGGAAGTGATCTCAACACCTTTTGTACAACTAAGGATTGATTGAGTTCTTCTGCTGATCCTCTAATGGAATTGAAAACTTCATCTGCTTTGAGCAAGTAGGTTGCAATATCTTCCTTTTCATCCATTTTAATATTTTCAAACTATGCTTTGTGTCATTGAAGCTTGACCTACTTTCCTTTTGGATAGCCTTCATAAATGATTTTAAGTTTGTCCCAAACTTCTTTAGTTGTGTTGCAAGCCATCACTTTACTGGAAAATTTTTGTGTCAATCCACTCAAGATAATATGCCTTGCCTTTGAATTACTAATCATTAATTTATTCTCAGCTGGATCAGTTGAATAATTTGTTGGAACTTTATAGCCATTGAAAACTCAGAGCCAGATATCCACTCCTAAATTTTTCAAGTAAGTTTTCATTCTATTGCCCCAATATGGATAATTGTCTTCATCAAATGGTGCAATCCCATTTGGAAAGTGGAATTCCATTTTTTATCACGATATTCCTTCCAATGATTAAACTATTCTTAAGGTAACCTACTCATATACCTATTTTTGATACTGAGAGGGGGGGTGAATAAAGATCAAGTACAATTTAGCACCTTTTATTATTTTATTTTCAATCAAATAATGTATTCAATATACAATAAACAGAAGTAGAAGAAATAAACAATGCACAATAGATATATGTGGAAATCCACTAAATCTTTTCTCAGAGGAGTCATCTCCAAATGCAACACTACAATTTTTTTTTTCTTTCTAGGATGGTGAATTTGTTTTGGTCCCCAGTCATGTGAGTTGAGCACCCACTATCTATGTACCATTCATCTTATTATTTTTCCTCATAGATTAGTGCTATTCGACAATCTTCCTTGTTTGTATTGTTTTTCCTTTTCCATATTATAGCTTTTTTTATGATAAGATCATGTTTTTTCATATCTGTGAAATCTCATGCTTTGTGACCAAGATTATTTCATTAACCTACTCATATACCTATTTTTGATACTGAGAGGGGGGGTGAATAAAGATCAAGTACAATTTAGCACCTTTTATTATTTTATTTTCAATCAAATAATGTATTCAATATACAATAAAGAGAAGTAGAAGAAATAAACAATGTACAATAGATATATGTGGAAATCCACTAAATCTTTTCTCAGAGGAGTCATCTCCAAATGAAACACTACCACTTTTTTTTTTCTTTCTAGGATGGTGAATTTGTTTTGGTCCCCAGTGATGTGATTTGAGCACCCAGTATCTATGTGCCATTCATCTTATTATTTTTCTTCATAGATTAGTGCTATTCGGCAATCTTCCTTGTTTGTATTGTTTTTCCTTTTCCATATTATAGTTTGTTTTATGATACGATCATCTTTTTTCATATCTGTGAAATCTCATTCTTTGTGACCAAGATTATTTCATTTATAGAATACAATGTTTTGATCCATTAGTGGATCAAATGGATTGTAATTTATGTTGACATACTCATAAGCACTTCTATATCTATTGTTTTCATGATTGCCCCTTGGATATCCATAATCATTTATGTTTCTCCTATATTTGTTTCTTCCATTGATTTTGCAGTGAATTGCTTTGTGTCAAAAGTTTCTACAAGTATAATAATGCCTAAGAAAAATATTCTCATACCTGGTAGGATGTGATCTTCCTGGTGTTTCACACCTTCTAAATTATGATATTTTTTTTCAGCTGGAGGTTTTATGTTCTCGTTGTTGTTCAACTACCTCTTGATTGTTCTCATACATGGTAGGAAAGGACCTTCTTGAAGTCTCACCCCTTCTAAATTTTGTTCTTCTATAACGTTCTTGTTGTTCTTCAATTTATTCTTGATTGTTTATTCCACTTCTTAAGGAATTTTCATAGCTTCTAGAATTTCCTTCATATTTATTTTCCTCTTTATCTGTGTATGTTGTCTCTGAACTGTTATCATATCCAAGTCATGTCTTATCGGTAGGTGATATCTGATTGCTAAGAATTTCATATGGATTTTTAGTACTTCTTCCTAATTTTCCAACTTTTTCCTTGTCAACATCAACTCTTTTCTTATGTGATCCAATTTTGCTTTTAATTTATCATAATCTTCTAATTTCTCCTTCAAGTTGTTAATTGTTTTTGCAAGCTCATGATTCTCTCCGTCACAATTTTCCAGTTCATTTCTTAGCTCTCTATTTTTGTTTTTGAGCTTCACATTTTCTTGTTTGACATGCTTCAATTTCTCAATATTCTCATCATCTTCTTGTTCACTTTTTGTGATGTCTTTTCCTCCCCAGAGAGAGTCAAAGCTTGTTTCTTCATCAGACTCTTCTTCAAAATTAATTTATTCTATTTCAGAATTTTTTTGGTCATCATTATGAGTTTCTTGGGTTATGAAGAGAACTTCTCTTACATCCATTTCTTCTCCATCGCTTTCATCTAAAGAATTTTTGTCCTTGGAATAGAGACTTTTTTACTTGTGGAATATTTTATTTTCTTCAAAAGGACATTTCTTAGCATAATGTCTTATTATACCATAATTGAAACATTTAAAAAGTAACTTATATTTGTATTTGTCAATTCTCCTCTTGATCTTTCTTACAAAATGTGTTTCTTCTTCATCTGAATCATCTCCCAATCTCTCTTCTACCATGTGTTCCTTGTTTCTTTTTTTTCTTCATTGATTTAAAGGATGATTGTTTGTTTGATTGTTCATTTTCTGTACTTGTTCTCATTTCATATGCTATGAGGGACCCATGTAATTTATCCATTGTCATTTGGGTCAAATCCCTATTTTCTTCAATGGTTGAGACCTTGAAATCATATCTCAAAGGAAGTGATCTCAACACCTTTTGTACAACCAAGGATTATCATATCTCAAAGGAAGTGATCTCAACACCTTTTGTACAACCAAGGATTCATTGAGTTCTTCTGCTAATCCTCTAATGGAATTGAAAACTTCATCTACTCTGAGCAAGTAGGTTGCAATATCTTCCTTTTCATCCATTTTAATATTTTCAAACCATGATTTGTGTCATTGAATCTTGACCTACTTGAATTTTGGATAGCCTTCATAAATGATTTTAAGTTTGTCCCAAACTTCTTCAGCTTTGTTGCAAGCCATCACTTTGCTGGAAAAATTTGGTGTCAATCCACTCAAGATAATATGCCTTGCCTTTGAATTACTAATCATTAATTTCTTCTCATCTGGATTAGTTGAAGTATTTTTTGGAACTTTATAGCTATTGACAATTCAAAGCCAGACAACCACTCCTAAATTTGTCAAGTAAGTTTTCATTCTATTGCTCCAGTATCCATAATTGTCTTCATCAAATGGTACAATCCCATTTGGAAAGTGGAATTCCATTTTTTATCATGATATTCCTTCCAGTGATTAAACTATTCTTAAGGTAACCTACTCATATACCTATTTTTGATACTGAGAGGGGGGGTGAATAAAGAGCAAGTACAATTTAACACCTTTTATTATTTTAGTTTCAATCAAATAATGTATTCAATACATAATAAAGAGAAGTAGAAGAAATAAACAATGCACAATAGATATATTTGGAACTCCACTAAATCTTTTCTCTTATATAATAAAATTTTACATTCAATGAAGCTACAATTCCAATATTTTCCAGCACCCACAGGAAGGAGGCTCCAACATGAAGGAAGCTTCAACTCCCTGTATTCTCTGACTCCAAATGGAAGGAGGATAAAACTACCTTTCCTTTCCCCTTCTATCCACCCTTGAATATATAAGAGATAATAAAACTTCACATAGAAACTATAGGTCCACATGTAAAATCCAACAATCACATAAAAACCTAGTAATGACGCCAAAGATTATTCAATACCAATCTGTTTCTTGAACACCTTTTGTAATTAATCGCTAATTGTTCAATTAACATAGAGCCTCACATGACAGATACTACGCAGCTAGAGAGGCTAGGTCTACCTGCGAGGACCTTGCGGGACATTGTATGCTCAACCAGTGAGGGGCTTCTAAATTAGGGACTTTTAAAAAAACCTCCTTGCACCTGCAATTCTAACCTTGCTCGCACCTGCGACTCTGAGTTGTCCTAAATCTTTTCTACCGAACTTTTGGTTAGAGATGATTAGGTTGGATAATGAGAATGAGAGGTTCTTCAATGTGTATTTACACCTTTCAAGCACTTCCTTTTCTTGACTTCGGGTCTGACCTATCACTTCTTGTTTTGCAACAAATTTCATCTTTAATTGACTTTAGGGCCGACCTATACGTTTTTTTTCAAGTTTTTAGAATGGAGAAAATCTTAATTGACTTTAGGTCCGAATATGTATCTTATTATATTACCTAATATAGAATGGAGAAAATATTTTTGTAGAAATCTATCTTGATGCATGTATTTTTTATTTTAATGCAATGCATTACCCTCAACACTCTTTAATCATTGCAATATGTTTCCCTAAATTAGGGTTTTATTCACTTACATGTATTAAAAAGAATTCATCTAGTTACTTTAAATTCATAAATTTGCAAAAAAAATTATATAAATATTTATATCAAGTGGATTAATCATTCGAGGGTGGAAATAATATAGTTCTACTCAAATTTAGTAAGTAATTAAACTATATTTCCTACACTTTTATTTTTCTCACATGCAACATGACTTAGAACTTATGTAGACACTTTTCTCACAAATGCATAATTATTATTAAAGATTGTTATGATGTTGTAGGAACATGGAGTGACCTTCTTCAGAAGCAACCGCAAATGGGAATGTTGATTTTACGTGGATCTAACCATTTGTGAGCAAAGTTCAACACAAGATTGTGAAATAAAAATATTTGACTAAGTTTTTTAAATACAAACACAAGCTTATATAGCTTTACATAAAGAAAACTAACGCAACAAATTGAGAGAGAATTGTTCAAATAGATCCTAAGAACTAGCAAATAAGCACAATAATAGAGATAGTTGGAGAAATGATCTCAAATACTCAATGAGAATAGGAAACTAAAAGGATTCATCACACCAAACTATAATAATAATCTCCTAATACAAATAATAATTTTAGATGATAAATACTTATGTTAATCCTTAATATGATAATAGATATCATTCCTCTCAACTAAATAAACATTGCCTTCCAAATCTTTTAATAGAGACGGATTTTTCTTTTTTGTATCTAATGTTGATAAATCCAATGAGCATGATGTGGAAGTTGGCCTCGCATAGCAATAAGGTAGGATGTGGTGGATTCCTTACAAGGACAGTAATTTTGTATGTTGAAAACTTGAGCTGCAACAACTAGAATTTGAACATATAGAAAAATATCTACAAGATGACTGATCAAAATCTTGGTGTCTAATGTTGGTTCATAATATTTCTTGACAATACCATGAATGCTCAATTGATTCAGATGGAAAACATTATGATCATGAAGTGAATATTCATGTGATGACTGATGTCAAATGGGGCTGTGAACTCGTGAGAAGAGGCTACCAAATTTGAACTTGCAAGCAAGTAGAGAACTCTACAATAGGTGAGAGAATTTGAAGTTCGTAGAATGTCCTCCTGAGGTGGTGTCTCAAGGAAACTAAGGATGATGAATGAGAAAAAAATGTTGAAGGAGGATGTGTCCAAAATTCCTTTAAAACTATTAAATGAAATTGATAGGGTCGTCGAATAAAAGTTAAGGAATCATTTTTAGGAGTAGCCTATCGTGGTAGCTCTAGTGTAATGTGAATAAGATATTCGGTGTTATGTTTATGAAATAGATAAGTTATCTTGAATGCATAATATTGGGATTTCAAAGCATAATGATAAGTTCATACAAGCAATAGACCACAAAAATCCATATTGGTCAGATCAAAAATGAATTTGTCCACAAATTTAGGGCCAACATAAAATAGTGCAGTGCATGTGTGTTTGATTTTTGGAAATGAACCGTCATCCTTCAATCAAATTGCATAAGGATTAGGATGAGGTTCCAATGACAAGTGCAACTTATCGACAATGGATTTGTTAATTAAACTCCCTTACAAACCATTTTTTAGGATACAATTGTAACATCCCTAGTTTTAATCCCCACAAATTGTAATGTAATTCTATACATGTGAATTCGATTGGTGAGACGATATGATTGGGGGCAAAGAGCTCATAATGATTAATATTGTCGAGGGACAAATTGTATATTATGTACATTGAAATAATTAATAAAAATAGTAACCATTAGTTGTGATGCGAGAAGAATGAAAATGATGGGGGATATGTTTCCACAAAAGAGAGGGGTCCAAGGGGGAATTATTCATGGGTATTAATCCCACCCACATTCTTGAAATTATTATCATTATGTAAACCTTTTATTTTGATTTTGAGTGTCCCCAAGGCCAATCATTAAACTCATGTACAAGGGTGGGTGTAAGTGGTCACATCCCATGGTTATTGGAGAACATTGGTTGAAGTACAATCATCCTTGGGAAGTGTGAGTGTCAAGCAAGAAAGGGGAAAGAGAATGAAATTCGTATGTAGAATAGGGAAAATTTTTACATGGAGATTTTGGGAAGAAAATAAAGAGTTGAGTGTTGAAAAGAAAACCATCCATGATATGCTTGAGGGCATCCATTGTTTGTCTATGTGTTATGTTGGAAATGAGGCTTGTTTGAATGTAATATATGATGTAAGCCTATAGTGCATTTTTTGTTTAGGAAATGGCTTAAGAGCCTTGTGAATGCTATTGTGAACACTCCTAAAACATGAGAGTTCCTGAAGTCCACAACTAAGAGATTCTTGGCCAACCGAGTCCATTGGAATCCCTGATAAATGAATGGTACAACTCGAGGGACTATGAACAATGAAGGAGGTACATTCCTTTGGGTTGTGTAGGTTGTGGGGAAGAGAGAGCTTGTGGATTGGAATTGTTGTTGGAGTAGAGCCTAGGTTTGGGTTTCTGAGTGTGAAGAGTGGAAAACCAAAGGGATAAATATCCTTTTGGTCTCATAGTCTCAACTCAAGGGTGGCTTGTTGTTGAGATTTTGATCAATAATGCCTATGGATGGGAGTTGCATCCTTTGTATGTAGCCAGTTGGTTATATTTATAAATAGATAAGTGTTTGTGTTGGGTTATTTATGATTATTGTGAAGTGTAAATGATATATAAATGTTGTGTTATGTTTTCTAGGCTTGCATGCATTCAAGTTTTTTTATAAATGTTGTAGATGCATGGTTAAATCAATATATTGTTTTGCTGCAATTTTAATGGGATTGCTACATGTAAATGTGTTGAACCTGCACATAAAATATCTAGCTAGCAAATGAAATACACAGTTTACAGAGAAAATATGACAAAAGAGAAGTAGGAGAGAAAGAATGGAACAATTCCCATTAACCAAATGAATGAATGATAATTTACACATGATATACTCTATATAACTCAACTAATGTGCATTGGAGGAGAAGCCAATGTCCCATAGTGGTGGTCTAGAGTTATTTGGACACACAACAACAATTACGGGAGTAAAATGCCACCTAGTCTAGTCTCTCGGGAAGTTATGGGAGTTAACTGCCACCTTGTTTCAGTTAACTAGTCTCTCACTCTTCAATTAACTGACTGAAACAAAGTGAAGTGAGGAGGAGATCAGGTAATCACGAGTAATGCGCTAGTATGGTGATAATCCCAAGGAAAATGTGCATTAGTTGGTGATGATCCCAATGTTGCATGGTGATGATCCCAATGTGGCATTTAGACTCCACTCAACTGATCAAATTGTAGTGTGAACTGAAGAAAATATTCTCCTAGAGGAATATTCTCCCTAGACTATAGGAGACTGAATAATGACTAATAAACATAGGGAAAACCTTAGGAAAAATAATTCCTGGGTATGTGTGAAGTATCTCCAATACCCCTTGAACATCACTATGGTGAAAATAAAAAAATTGGTCCTGAAAACGAGGCCATGTTAGGTACCCAAATACAAAAGCTTGTGGATATGTATTTCTCAGTGATCTTGTTCTTATTATGCTCTTATCTAATGAAATGCAAAGAACTATAATAATGGCATAAACATTAACACTTGTTCTTCAATTTATTCTTGATTGTTGATTCCACTTCCTAAGGAATTTGCATAGCTTCTAGAATTTCCTTCATATTTATTTTCCTCTTTATCTTTGTATGTTGTCTCCGAACTGTTATCATATCCAAGTCCTGTCTTATCAGTAGATGATATCTGATTGCTAAGAATTCATATAGATTTTTAGTACTTCCTCCAAATTTTCCAAATTTTTCCTTGTCAACATCAACTCTTTTCTTGTGTGATCCAATTTTGCTTTTAATTTATCATAATATTCTAATTTCTCCTTCAAGTTGTTAATTGTTTTTGCAAGCTCATGATTCTCTCCGTCACAAATTTCCAGTTCATTTCTTAGCTCTCTATTTTTGTTTCTGACCTTCACATTTTCTTGTTTGACACACTTCAATTTCTCAATATTCTCATCATCTTCTTGTTCACTTTTTGTGATGTCTTTTCCTCCCCAGAGAGAGTCAAAGCTTTTTTCTTCATCAGACTCTTCTTTAGAATTAATTTCTTCTATTTCAGAATTTTTTTGGTCATCATTATGAGTTTCTTGGGTTATGAAGAGAAATTCTCTTACATCCATTTCTTCTCCATCACTTTCATCTGAAGAATTGTTGTCCTCCTTGGAATAGAGACTCTTTTTCTTGTGGAATATTTTATTTTCTTCAAAAGGACATTTCTTAGCATAATGTCTTATTATACCATAATTGAAACATTTAAAAAGTAACTTACCTTTGTATTTGTCAGTTCTCCTCTTGATCTTTCTTACAAAATGTGTTTCTTCTTCATCTGAATCATCTCCCAATCTCTCTTCTACCATGTGTTCCTTGTTCCCTTTTTTTCTTCATTGCTTTAAAGGATGATTCTCTGTTTGATTGTTCATTTTCTGTACTTTTTCTCATTTCATATGCTATGAGGGACCCATGTAATTCATCCATTGTCATTTTGGTCAAATCCCTATTTTCTTCAATGGTTGAGACCTTGACATCATATCTCAAAGGAAGTGATCTCAATACCTTTTGTACAACCAAGGATTGATTGAGTTCTTCTGCTAATCCTCTAATGGAATTGAAAACTTCATCTACTCTAAGAAAGTAGGTTGCAATATCTTCCTTTTCATCCATTTTAATATTTTCAAACTATGCTTTGTGTCATTGAATCTTGACCTACTTGAATTTTGGATAGCCTTCATAAATGATTTTAAGTTTGTCCCAAGATTCTTCAGCTATGTTGCAAGCCATCACTTTGTTGGAAAAAATTGGTGTCAATCCACTGAAGATAATATGCCTTGCCTTTGAATTACTAATCAATAATTTCTTCTCATCTGGATTAGTTGAAGCATTTTTTGGAACTTTATAGCTATTGACAATTCGGAGCCAGATATCCACTCCTAAATCTGTCAAGTAAGTTTGCATTCTATTACTCCAGTATGAATAATTGTCTTCATCAAATGGTACAATCCCATTTGGAAAGTGGAATTCCATTTTTTATCACGATATTCCTTCCAGTGATTAAACTATTCTTAAGGTAACCTACTCATATACCTATTTTTCATACTGAGAGGGGGGGTGAATAAAGATCAAGTACAATTTAACACCTTTTATTATTTTAGTTTCAATCAAATAATGTATTCAATATACAATAAAGAGAAGTAGAAGAAATAAACAATGCACAATATATATATGTGGAAATCCACTAAATCTTTTCTCTTATATAATAAAAGTTTACATTCAATGAAGCTACAACTTCCAATATTTTCCAGCACCCACAGGAAGGAGGCTCCAACCTGAAGGAAGCTTCAACTCCCTGTATTCTCCAACTCCAAACGGAAGGAGGATAAAACTCCATTTCCTTTCCCCTTCCTTCCACCCTTGAATATATAAGAGATAATAAACCTTCACATAGAAAGTATAGGTCCACATGTAAAATCCAACAATCACATAAAAACCTGGTAATGATGCCAAAGATTATTCAAGACCAATCTTTTTCTTGAACACCTTTTGTAATTATTTGCTAGTTGTTCAATTAACATAGAGCCTCACATGACAGATACTACACAGCTAGAGAAGCTAGGTCTACCTGCGAGGACCTTGCGGGACATTGTATGCTCAACCAGTGAGGGGTTGCTGAATTAGGGACTTTCAAAAAAACCTCCTCGCACCTGCAAATCTGACCTTGCTCACACCTGCAACTCTAAGTTCTCCTACATATTTGCTACCGAACTTATGTTTAGAGATGATTAGGTTAGATGATGAGAATGAGAGGTTCTTCAATGTGTATTTACACCCTTCAAGCACTTCCTTTTCTTGACTTTGGGTCTGACCTATCACTTCGTGTTTTGCAACAAATTTCTTCTTTAATTGACTTTAGAGCCGACCTGTACCTTTTTTTTCAAGTTTGTAGAATGGAGAAAATCTTAATTGACTTTAGGGCCGAACACGTATCTTATTATATTACCTAATATAGAATGGAGAAAATATTTTTGTAGAAAGCTATCTTGATGCATGTATTTTTTATTTTAATGCAATGCATTACCCTCAACACTCTTTAATCATTGCAATATGTTTCCCTAAATTAGGGTTTTATTCACTTACATGTATTAAAAAAATTTTATCTAGTTACTTTAAATTCATAAATTTGCAATTTTTTTTATATAAATATTTATATCAAGTGGATTAATCATTTGAGGGTGGAAATAATATAGTTCTACTCAAATTTAGTAAGTAATTAAACTATATTTCCTACACTTTTATTTTTCTCACATGCAACATGACTTAGAACTTACGTAGACACTTTTCTCACAAATGCATAATTATTATTATAGATTGTTATAATGTTGTAGGAACATGGAGTGGCCTTCTTCAGAAGCAACCACAAATGGGAATGTTGATTTTATGTGGATCTAACCATTCATGAGCAGAGTTCAACACAAGATTCTGATATAAAAATATTTGACTAAGTTTTGTTCATACAAACACAAGCTTATATAGCTTTACATAAAGAAAACTAATGCAACAAATTAGGAGAGAATTGTTCAAAAAGATCCTAAGAACTAGCAAATAAGCACAATAATAGAGATAGTTGGAGAAATGATCTCAACTACTCAATGAGAATAGGAAACTAAAAGAATTCATCACACCAAACTATAATAATAATCTCCTAATACAAATAATAATTTCAGATGATAAATACTTATGTTAATCCTTAATATGTTAATAGATATCATTCCTCGCAACTAAATAAACATTGCCTTCCAATTCTTTTAATAGAGACGGACTTTTTTTTTGTATCTGATGTTGATAAATCCAATGAGCATGATGTGGAAGTTGGCCTCACATAGCAATAAGGTAGGATGTGGTGGATTCCTTACAAGGATAGTAATGGATGTGGTGGATTCCTTACAAGGATAGTAATTTTGTATGTTGAAAACTTGAGCTGCAACAACTAGAATTTGAACATATAGAAAAATATCTACAAGATGACTGATCAAAATCTTGGTGTCTAATGTTGGTTCATAATATGTCTTGACAACACCATGAATGCTCAATTGATTCAGATGGAAAACATTATGATCATGAAGGGAATATTCATGTGATGACTGATGTCAAATGGGATTGTGAACTCGTGAGAAGAGGCTACCAAATTTGAAATTGCAAGCAAGTAGAGAACTATGCAATAGATGAGAGAATTTGAAGTTTGTAGAATGTCCTCCTGAGGTGGTGTCTCAAGGAAACTAAGGATGATGAATGGGAAAAAAATGGTGAAGGAGGATGTGTCCAAAAGTCCTTTAATACTATTAAATGAAATTGATAGGGTTGTCGAATAAAAGTTAAGGAATCATTTTTAGTAGTCTATTATGGAAGCTCTAGTGTAATGTGAATAAGATATTCGGTGTTATGTTTATGAAATAGATAAGTTTTCTTGAATTCATAATATTGGGATTTCAAAGCATAATGATAAGGTCATACAAGCAATAGACCACAAAAATCCATATTGGTCACATCAAAAATGAATTTGTCTGCAAATTTAGGGCCAACATAAAATAGTGCAGTGCATGTGTGTGTGATTTGTGGAAATGAACCATCATCCTTCCATCAAAATGCATAAGGATTAGGATGAGGTTCCAATGACAAGTTCAACTTATCAACAATGGATTTGTTAATTAAACTCCTTTACAAGCCATTTTTTAGGATACAATTGTAACATCCCTAGTTTTAATCCCCACAAATTGTAATGTAATTCTATACATGTGAATTTGGTTGGTGAGACAATATGAATGGGGGCAAAGAACTCATAATGATTAATATTTTCGGGCAACAAATTGTATATTATGTACATTGAAATAATTAATAAAAATAGTAACCATTAGTTGTGATGCAAGAAGAATGAAAATGATGGGGGGATATGATTCCACAAAAGAGAGGGTTCCAAGGGGGAATTATTCATGGGTGTTAATCCCACCCACATTCTTGAAATTATTATCATTATGTAAACCTTTTATTTTGATTTTGAGTGTCCCCAAGTCCAATCATTAAACTCATGTACAAGGGTGGGTGTAAGTGGTCACATCCCATAGTTATTGGAGAACATTGGTTGAAGTACAATCATCCTTGGGAAGTGTGAGTGTCAAGCAAGAAAGGGGAAAGATAATGAAATTCATATGTAGAATAGGGAATTTTTTTACATGGAGATTTTGGGAAGCAAATAAAGAGTTGAGTGTTGAAAAGAGAACCATCCATTATATGATTGAGGGAATCCATTGTTTGGCTATGTGTTATGTTGGAAATGAGGCTTGTTTGCATGTAATATATGGTGTAAGCCTGTAGTGCATTCTCTGTTTAGGAAATGGTTCAAGAGCCTTGTGAATGTTGCCATGAACACTCCTAAAACATATGAGAGTTCTTGAAGTCCACAACTAAGAGATTCTTAGCCAACCTAGTCCATTGGAATCCCTGATAAATGAATGGTACAACCCGAGGGACTATGAACAATGAAGGAGGTACATTCCTTGGGTTGTGCAGGTTGTGGGGAAGAGAGAGCTTGTGGATTGGAATTGTTGTAGGAGTAGAGCCTAGGTTTGGGTTTCCGAGTGTGGAGAGTGGAAAACCAAAGGGATAAATCTCCTTTTGGACTCGTAGTCTCAACTCAAGGGTGGCTTGTTGTTGAGATTTTGATCAGTAGTGCCTATGGTTGGGAGTTGCATCCTTTGTATGTAGCTAGTTGGTTATATTTATAAATAGAAAGTGTTTGTGTTGGGTTATTTATGATTATTGTGATGTGTAAATGATATATAAATGTTGTGTTATGTTTTCTAGGCTTGCATGCATTCACGTTTTTTTATAAATGTTGTAGATGCATGGTTAAATCAGTATATTGTTTGGTTGCAATTTTAATGGGATTGCTACCTGTAAATGTGTTGAACCTGCACATAAAAGATCTAGCTAGCAAATGACATACACAATTTACAAAGAAAATATGAGAAAAGAGAAGCAAGAGAGAAAGAATGGAACAATTCCCATTAACCAAATGAATGAATGATAATTTACACATGATATACTCTGTATAACTCAACTAATGTGCATTGGAGGAGAA
>CBVK0101945627.1:0-25480 GCA_900067695.1 Picea abies
GATCTGGTTATGTGAGTGGTTACTGAAGGTGTTCGTCCTCTGTTGGAATACCTGTGTTGTCGAACAGTTTCGGTTGATCCTGTTCCATCCTAGTATTTTGTAATGTGCCAATGATCAATTGGTAGTAACAATCCTGCCTTTGATAATCTGTCTACCTCCAGATTGAGCTCCCTGTAAACATGTGTGAAGGAAATATATTCAAACTGTTGTTTAAGAGTAATCACTTCTTCCAATAAAGGACACAAATAGATGATGTGGCATCTTTGTATCTCATTTAGCTAGTTGATCACAATCATGGAATCACCAAAAACTTGTAATGAACAACAACCCCTTTCTAGTGCAAAAAGTAAAAGAATTCTAACACCGGATAATTCAACAAAGTTGTTTGTGCCCACCCCTAGGTCGGATGAGAGCTCGAAAGAATGAGAATCCGAGAGATATCGTAAACCTCCACATCTTCTAGGTTCCCCCTGAGATGCCTCGTCAAATAAGCCCCGGGGGATCGATTTGTTCACAGCTTCATCGATTACATTTCAGATACCCAGATCTTCTTTCTCTTGTGAAAAGTGGGATAGTATACTAGCTGCCAAAACGATAACAATGGAAGGCTATACATGAATATCTTGGAATACAACCTTATTTCGGGAAATCCATATACCCCAAGCCAAAATGGCAAGCAAATCTTTGACAGATTTGTATTCCTGAGTTAAGCACCACGAGTGAAGAGCAATGTCGAAAGAGTCACCCTGCCATTGCAAGCGTGTACCAACCAGGGTTTTAGCTTTACCCCATACCCTCCTGGAAAAACTACAATCAATGAAAATATGCTTGCATGATTCCTCATCCATCTTGCAAAGTGAGCACCAGCCCAGTGCTAAAAATGATCGTTTTTGTAGGACATCCCATGTCAAAATTTTATCCTCAAGAATGCTCCATAACAAAAGCTGAGCTTTTAATGGACACTTTAATTTTCAGATTTTGCGCCACCACCATCTCTCTTCTCTATTGGAAACCTTGGCCACAATCTAAATGTATCCCCCTTTTGGAGTATACACTCCAGACGCATCATAGTCCCATAAGATTTCATCCTCGCGATCCGATAGCTTGATATGAGCACATGATAATGTCAAGACGTATGCATCCCAAACCACCGCTATATTAGGTGGGAATCCTAAACGACGACTGTCCATCCAACCTTGATGCCAAATATTCGTGGATCTGGGATCAACGATTTGATGCAGATAATATAATCCATGATCATGTATTATATCCACCATCTCCTCCGGCAAGATGTGTGATCTATCACTCCTCGTCCAGGGGTCACAACCAAGATGCAAGCTATGACCATATTGTACATGTTAGGGAAGGCCTCTTCCCACCAGATCAAAATTTTGCATATTGTGTTATCATTTACTAAAATTTTATAATTATTATTATCATATTTTAAGTATGTTTCAAAATTCTATCACAAATTATACTTCCAAATAATCTATTAAAAAACACAAGTTATATTTATAAAGAGTTTAACATATTATTTATAAAAAATGTTTTTTTTTTGAATTTGAAGCTACATCTAATTAACAAGTTTCAGTTTCATAAAGTCCCTAGTACTTCCCTACATTTAATGGATAGTAAACTTGTAAATTGCAGCCATCTAGTGAGGCTCCACAAACTCAACAATAGCTACCTCAAAATAACCACAACATTCAACCACTAGAACTAACCCACCTAGCTCAATTGCATATAATTATTATAATGATCACTTTAATTATCATATATTTAAATGAATAATTATATTTTATATTCAAATATTATTTTTGAGTGTAAAATAGGTTATAGGTTCAAATCCAAAGAAGTAATATATAAAGAGATTATAGATTCAAATCCAAAGAAGTTGTCATTTAATATATAAAAAAGTTAGGAGTAGTCTAAACGTTTTGATTTTGCCCGAGATGAGTGATGAATGGTTGGATATGTAGATTTGAGTGGCTAAATTTGTATAATCCTAGTGCCCCACTGGTTTTTCAGTAGGCTTAATCCATTTATGCATTCATAAATACAATTTAAACAACAAAAAATAGCCATTTGTCCACATTTACATCCCAAAATTCTGACCAAAAAACCCAAAAAATAAAACGTAGAAAATTCAAATCCAAAAAAATAAGATATATACACTTCCATAAATTAACAATCAAATCATTATAAATAAAAATTATTAAAAATATACTGACATTACAACAATCACAACAACTGTGCATTAAAATGCATGAAAACTAAATATTTTATTTATATGTAACATTTTGGTAGCTGGGACAGCGAGCGACTACACAGCTACACTTCCACGAAAAGAAATAAAATCTTAAATTTTCTTCTATAAACAATCAATATAATACAATAATTTGATGCTAATCGATGTGATATTATAATTTATAACACGATTATCGTTATGTCCGACTAGGTGCCTAAGAAATTTGAGGGGTGCTGTATGATTTGAAGTTGAACCCCCGGTAGAGGTCAATAGATCAAGCCTCAACACAGCCGGCATTGTGGCGCAAATGGCTAGGTATTTATGAGGTTCCGTTCGATTTCCTCATCTCTGTGTCGGCATACATCCACAGTCTCCTGTACTGATTTTGGTAATGCTTCTGTAGCTTCTGCATTACATACATCTATGTAATGCAGAAGCACCAAAATCAACAATAAAATAAAATAAAATAAATTAAGAAATAAATATGAAAATCTTATAGGAGTAAGCTAATTTGGGAGCAATCTTCCTTCTCAAGTTTAGATTTTCAGGTTAAAAAATGGATTTGAGATCAGAGTTTTGGATTGGTCAGAAATTTAAAAAAGGACTACCTGAAAACCTGTCAGATGAACTAGAGATCAATGATAAGAATAATTACAAACCATGAGTGGATAAAAGAGAGAGGGGGATCTGATATAATATATATTTTTCGATATAACAAAACAAATATATATTTTTTGATATAATAAAAATATTTATTTTTCTCATCTTCCATTGGCTAATATATTTCGAGTCTTATTGCAACCTTAACTTATTTCAATGTTTTAAATTAATTACATAATTAATGTACTTGTTATATATGCCCAATTTTAATTAATTTAAAGAATGAAATGACTTCATTATTGATTGATGTTTACAAAATCATGTGTACAAACATGCAGATCCACATAATGATACCACTGTCACGTAGATCTAAACCATGCCGATGATACAACTGTCATGTAGATCTAAACCATGCCGACGATACAACTGTCATATACAACTTATTAAATCTTTACGCTATCATGGAACAGTGTTCACTGCCGTCACTGTGTTCTTTTCCAGGAATGGGGGGACAAAGTTTGGGATGCAGATTCGACTGAATCTTCTCTCGATGTTGGTGTCTACAACCATCATTTCCACCCTCCTTTTCATATTCTTTCAACACTTCAAAGACATGAGAAAAAGAGGACAACTTCGTAATTCCCTCTGGATGTGGTTTGTAAAGCGAGCTGCCATTATTACGGTGTTAATGGCTATATTAGTTTGCCTTTTGTTCTACTACAATTGGATGTTGTTGTCCACCGACCACTAGATCTTCTGAGGTGATAGTTTTCCTACAAACGATTGTATTAATTAGGAAAGCTCCAATAAACTGTAGATGCATAATAATAAGATGAACTGTATATGTTTTTAATTGTAGTATTTAGTTATAAATATCGATATGCTTTATCTTTTTCAATTATTATAAATATAACTAATAATATAAAAAGTTTTACCATTTTTTATTTAATTCAAAAACCTTATTATAGTTTTAAATCATTATTATTATCAATTTTCAAACCCGCCAAAGGCAGGGACTATGCTACCTTGAAGGTCTTGTTTATAAGACAAAAGACTAAGTGACCATTGAGGGAGAGAACATGTCTATGGAAAGTAACCCGTGAGATAAAAATGAATTATTTAAAGCTGTTAAGAAAGAATACAAAAATAAAAATTATTAAGAAGAGAAAGAATTAGTCGATGAAAAAAGTGAGAGAAATAAAACACAAAGGTAAATTTGAATAGAACACAAAAACAAAAATATTTGAATATGTCGATAAAGATTAGATGTTAAAGTAATTGGATGAAAAAGAGGGAGAAATAAATATAAAATATGGAAGGAATTTTTGAGTTATTAGCAATAATTTAATATAAAATAAACTTTTGGTTGAGTTGGGTGAGAGAGAAATAATAAATTTTTGGGATGAGATTTAAAATTATCCAGAATAAGAGAATGAATTGCCCTCTTAAAGTAACAAGTGACGCATGGCAGCGTAGTCCCTGCCAGGTTGGAATGGGAATAAATGCATTGCTATGGCGGGATCGAGTACAGACATGTGGGAAGCAAGTTGAAGTACACATGGTATCCATGCAGAGGATGATTTTGTGGCAGCGTGCGCATCACATTAATATGCCAACGAGGAATTTTTTTCATGGGGTGTATATAGTTTAAACACGGTACTTAGAAAACTTCTGTCTAAATGATTTGCAACAAAGGTTCCTGGGAAAAAGGACCAAGAAGCATATGCAATAAACATTCAAATACAATAGAATATTAAACAAAGGTTGGATCTGTTCCATATTTTTGAAGCAACAAAGGTTCCCATTTTCTTTGAAATCTATCAAAAATCTGAAATCTGTTCCATATTTGTGAAGCATAGATATTAAAAATTCAAATACAATAGAATAGGCATAAAAGTAAAATACATTAAAGTAAAATTAAATGAAATAGTTCCAAGATCTTTCAAATTATTTGAAGATGAGTAGGCATGAAAATGTTGCAGATAACAACACAAAAAAATAACTTCGAAGTATGTGTGTCTCATATACAATTTTTTTGGACCAAGAAGCATAGACAATAAACATTAAAATACAATAGAATATTAAACAAAGGTTGGATTTGTTCCATATTTCTGAAGCAACAAAGGTTCCTGTTTTCTTTGAAAGCTATAAAAAATCTGGAATCTGTTCTAGATTTCTGAAGCATAAATATTAAAAATTCAAATACAATAGAATAGGCATAAAAGTAAAATACATTAAGGTAAAATTAAATGAAATGGTTCCAAGATCTTTCAAAGTATTTGAAGATGAGTAGGCATGAAAATGTTGCAGATAACAACACAAAAAAAAATAACTTCGAAGTATGTGTGTATCATATACATTTTTTTTGGACCAAGAAGCATAGACAATAAACATTCAAATACAATAGAATATTAAACAAAGGTTGGATCTGTTCCATATTTCTGAAGCAACAAAGGTTCATGTTTTCTTTAAAATCTATCAAAAATCTGGAATCTGTTCCAAACATTCAAACACAATAAAATATTAATAATGTCTTGGAACAAAGGTATTTCTGAAGCATACACATTAACCATAGTTTTCTTTGAAATTTATCAAAAATTAATAATGTTTGTTACATATTTCTGGAAATTTAGATGCGTCTGTCATATAGACTATGATTGGGGCTCCTGCGAACCATAAAAAGAAATAAGTACAAGAATTAGGAATGTAGAAAAAATCAGTGCGCGACAGTAGAAGGGAAGACTTGAAAAGAAGAAATTGGAAGTTATAAGTGTTTGGTTAGAGTTTTCTATTTAAAGAGGTATAATAACTGGATTGATAAATAAAACAAGATGACATCAGTATAGACTTACTATGAAGCCGATGTGTTTTTGTTGCTATCGTCGACGGTCACTGGAATCGTGTCAATTGGTTGTTGCCCTTCCTAGATGAGGTTGTCCATTCTTCGTTGGAACCATTCTTTAATGTAGCTTCTCATGGGGGGCACGTTGATTTCATCTTGGATTTCTATGCCGAAAAGGTCATTTTCTAATTTCCCTAGATCCATTGAAATACTATGCAGACTATGTTCAATTTCTTCATTGTGTGCCGAATAGTCCAATACCCAGCTCTCGAGCTCATCAACACAATATTCAATGATGCTGTAAAACTTTTCGAAAGACAACCCCTTTAAAATATCAAGTTGTTCATCAAAGGCTTCTATGGTCATTGACAAGGATTTGAGAATTAAGTTTGGGTCTTGAACCTTGTTGGTACTTCTGGCTAAGTCTATTTGGATCAGGTTTGTGAATAATTCTTCCTTTTCTAATATGGCTTGTTTACATGATTTGACAATGAGCTCCAGGTTCTTAACTTTCTTTTGCCAGCATGCCTTTAATTTTTGGGTCCGCTTCGGGGAGGGGAGATTCTCTTGTCTTCTTTTCAGATCCAAGGTGTTGATGGCATGGTTGGAAAAAGGGGTCAACACATGTTCATAGAAACATTGATCATTTTTTAAATTCACCTGCAAATGTTCCTGCAAATCATTTGCCCTCTTTCAGAAGGAAGCTATATTTTGTGCTGTTTCCCAGGCTTCAGTAACTAGCTGCATTATTTTCTTGATGTTATTCTCTACAAGGGCTCTAGACGATGCAAGGAGGGTGGAGGATACTTTTATCTTGGCTGCAGTGGTAGCAGGCATGTTTTTTGCTAAATGACTGGCAAACTCTGGGGTAGCAATGAAAGCCTCCTCAAATTCCTTGATGTGGTCTTTCAGTCTGGCATTCTTCGCTTCAATTCCTCCAATGGAATCATTAAGAGCATCACCGGTTACACAGTGAAATAGGGATATTTGGGATGACCGTATTTTCCTAAAGTTAATCTCTGTGTGAGATTTGTCTTTCCTATTTGTTACATCTCTCTTTTTAATGACCATATTTTTAGATTGGCTATCAAAAACAACGCTCTGGAATACGAAGGATTCATCTTCGTAAAAAATGTTGGTCTCATATATTTCCATTGTAGATGGACCAACTTTGTGCATGTGCTCAGTTTCAATTTGAAGTTGCAACTGTTCACTTTCAATTTCTTTCGGGTTCGTTCGCCTGCCCTACATTGTTTTTTCTCTTCTTCGTCAGTGGAATTTTGTGAGAACTATCAATTTCTATGAGAGGAGGGTTCTTATCTCCAACTCCGTTTGAAGATTTTTAGGTTTCTTTCTTACTGGGGTGGGCCATTGAAGTGATGCTATGTGATGTCATGCTCTTGGGAGTATTGGCGGGGGACTGGGCACTCTTCTCACCGGATACTTTTCCGTGTTGTCTGTACAATTCAGTTGCACTTTGCAATGTCTCTACGTCGCAATAGCCATAAGCAATATTGTTGTCGTCACTATCCCTGTCTTCGGTCAGACGTCTATGGATAAAAGAGCAGCTAAAGCCAACTGCTAGTAAATGTTCTCGAAAAATCCTATTAGGGTCGAACCCTTTTAGCCTTCAGCATATGTTAGGTTCAAGTTCTTGAAATGGCCTGCGAATTCGTTAATCTTGTTGACGTTTCTGCACACAAAGTCCTCGACTTTCCATGGCAGAGGAATGAACTGTTTTTTTTTCTTATCACGGAAAAAATGCAACCAATGGTTGTATTGCCTTGTTATTTCTGCAACAAACATCTTGTCCGTGATGTGGCATGGAAGGAAAACATGATTTTCCTTGGAGCCAAAGACCATTAGTACATTGTGATTTTCATTTTGTTCAAGTGTTCCCTTCCTGTTCAAAAATTTGGTTTCTTGGCCAGACATCCGCGGAGCATCCTTCCCTAACAATAAATCTTTGAAAACTGAGACAAAATCATTAAAAACTTCATAAAAATAATGGGAGGCCTTGTTCCTCCATAGGGCCTGGTACCAGAATGTTACTGGGTCGAATCCATAGTTTATTTTCTTGGAAAGAGACCGTTTTGGAAATGGACAACAATGCACTATTGCAAAAATCAAGTAGGATGCCATATAAAATTTATTTGATTCTTTGAATTGTGACAACTGGGAACAGATTTCAATGGAAATTAGCTTCCCCCAATCGAAAATGAATTGTTCCTTGACTGTGAAGTACAAAATATAAATAATTATACAGGAAATGCTTATCGTGTATGCTTGTCCCGTTATTCTTGTAAACAATCAAGCAATTTCCCGGAATGGATTTCTAAAGGAACTTACCTGCATCGGGGTTACAGGTAAATGTTACAAAAACTACAGTACTTCATGAGGGACTGTCGAAATTGGACTTAATTCCTTACAAAACTCTATTTCCATTTACTTTTTCTGGTCTATCAACTGGATTCAAATATCTCGGTTATTACTTAAATAATGGGCTACAAAGAGTTGAAGAATGGAGCTGGATGTTGAAAAAAGTGGAGAAAAAGATAGGACTTTGGTGTTATAGGTGGTTATCACTGGGAGGGAAATATACTTTAATAAAGTATGTCTTAGAAATCCAACCTGTATACTGGATGTCCCTGACGACCATTCCCTTCACTATATTAAATAAATTAAGGAAAATTATGTTAAATTTTCTATGGAAGGGTAATAGTGAAACTAACCACTATCATCTATGCAAGTGGGAACTTCTTACAATACCAAAGAAATATGGTGGATGGGGTTTTCACAATATTTTCAATTTTAATAAAGCCTTGGCCGTGAATACTCTCTGGTGAGTATTAATGTGTGATGGAATCTGGCATAAAGTTATCAAAGACAAGTACCTTCCTCACAACACAGTTATAAACTAGTTCAGATCACCAAATTTTCATCAGAAGGTGGCTTCAAGAATCCGAAATGGTCTCTTAAAATCAGTCCACTTGATCACTCATTGGTTGAGTTGGACTCCTAGTTCGGATCAGCTTATTGTTCTCGGTAGAGACAAAATCCTGGGGATGGGAGACATGTCCTTCCTCTCCTTTAATCTTATTTCTGAATTAAAACAACAAAATATTACCTCACTCTCTCAGGCTAGGAGTCATACTGATCAACTCTCCACTTCATCAAATTGGATTAGTAGTAATGAGTTGGGCTTTATAGGAAATATGGTAGTAGAATGGGATCAACTCTTAATGATTCAAGAGCATACATCCAAGATATAGAAGATGAATTGTTGTGGATTGGGGGCGATAATTCAGGAACACTTACAGTTAAAAATATTTATATGGAATTATTATCAACCCAGGGTTTGACTAGAATTGGAGGATGGAGACAAACAGTCTGGAAATGGGACATCCAACTTAAAATAGAACTTTTTATTTGGTTGGCAGCGGAAAATAAAATTTCAACTTGTGATAATATTCGACAAAGAGGTTGGGAAGGACTTAGTCGGTGCCAACTATGTAAACAAGATACTAAAAATATAAATCATCTTTTCATTCACTTATCTTTCACAAAATCGGTCTGGGAGAGATTGATAACTGGTCAAAAATACAAAAAAATTTGGTAAGGGAACACACTGTCGGACTGTTTCAAAAATTGGACAGAGGACAAGTCTGTTCCTCCGTTGATTGCTGCTCACACTTGCTGTTATATATGGTTAGACAGGAACTCAACTATATTTGAGGAGACTACTCCCTCTATTCACATAGTGATTTACAAGACTCTTGGTTCTCAAAAAAGACACTTGGCATCTCAAAAAATTGTCCCACTGCAAGATATTATGATTTCACAACACATTAATACAACCATTGCATGGTTCAATGGAGCTGCAAAAGTTGATGACAATCAGTGTGGAGCTGGAGGAGTCTTCAAAATACAGACTTAACAGTGTATAGATGGGTTTTTAATTGCGGAGGAGGCACAAACACAAGGGCATAGCTATTGTGAGTATGGGCAACTCTCATGCTGGAAACTCATCTATCATTTCATAGACTTCAAGTTTTGGGTTATTCCAAAGTAGTTATTGATTGGCTATCCAACAGAGGAAGACTCTAGGCAAGCGCAATTGAAGGCTGGAAATCCATAATTAAGGAATTAATTAAACCTTTTCAAGATATCAGTTTTGAGCACATTTACAGGGAATATAATAAGGAAGTAGATCTTCTTTCTAAGCCAACATTAAGGGAACCGAAAGGCATAATCACATATTACAAATGGGTCAATGGGAGTGAAGGTCCAAGGAGACATCTCAGCCTTTACTAGTTCTAGTCCTTTTATTTTTGTTTTGGACATGCTATCGACAATATTGTTACTCTTATCAGTTCTCTATGAACATATATCTTAGTTAGTTTAATTCACTTCCGACATAGAATTTAGTTTTTTGAAGAATCTTTTCTAGATTCTATGGTCATCCCTGTATATGAATGGTTTTGTAATATCGGGGAAATCTTTGTATAGTTTCATGTTACTCTTTTGGAAAGATTGTCTCTTGATATGGACTAGAAGATGTAAACAAATTATATTCACTAATATAATTGAGCAAATTTTCTATTGGGAAAAAAAGGTTGAATCAGAAGATTGAGCTTGAGTGGAAGATTAATTATTGCTATCAACTCGTGAATTTATCATAAATAAAATAGAAAGAATAAACATTTCATAAATAAAATTAAGAAACATATTTTTTTCTCATAATTATTAAAATTCTCATTAATTCAATGAATTAACATTAAATTGTATTTAAACTTTATATTTAAACATAAGTTAACTATAAAACTATTATTATTTATATAAAAATATATAAAAATAAACTTAAAAACTTTAGATAAATGATGAATTTTTTAATTAATAGAGTGAGCAAGTGCGACTTTTAGAAAGTCCCAATGAAGACAAACTATTATTAATCCACCTCTATTGATGAGATTGAAATTGATTTTAAAATTAATAATTTAATGAGTGTATACAATAAAAACAAATTATTATTAATGCAATTGTATTGATGAAATTAAAATTGATATAAAAAACACCAACATCTATAATATAATCAACTTTGCTCAAAATAGACATACCCAATTAAATTAGAGATTTTGAATTTTAAATATTACTAGTTATAATTTGCACGTATCACCAGTATATATTCTCATAAACATGGATGACTGATAAACCTGCAACCAACTAGACTGATAAACTGCAAGGATGTTATTAGTCGGATAAACTTGCATTCTAAAAACTTTTAGTTGCTTTCAAAAGAAAGTTTCTTAGTCTTAATTTAAGAAAAATATTGTAAATACCTACCTAAATGTCTATTTTATTCATAAGAATGAAGTATTCATCAAATCATCATTGACAACTATATTTGTATCTGATATTTAAAGAGACATGGCGGGAAAAGAGTATTTTCGCCAAGGATGCATCTATGTTATAAACCTCCCTATAAAATTTATTTCCCACCTCTTGACTAATAACATTAACAGAATCTATAAGCCTTATTCTTCGGATGCCGCAACCGCCCTCGTTTGCCTGCCTATACCTACTCGTGGTCGGAGAGGAGCTCTAGCAACACCACACCCGATGTGAAAAATGCTATGTCCCTTCTATTCCCAAGCACTTAGATGGCATATCCGTGCTCTATAGCATGGCTTTGTGATGACGTAAAATACTCCAATCCGAGGAAGAAGCATCCGAAGAAGATGTTCAATTGTCATTTCTGCGGAGATCCCTTTGACAACTCTGAAGCATTGCGAAGATGGCCTCATGGCTACCATCCGAGGTAAATTTGAAGCTTTACTTATTGCATATGTGCACACAAATCTTTTTTACAATTTTGTTTGTAAGGTGATGTTGTTAATGATAAAATACTCCAATTTAAAGACGTGTCTTTTAAGTCATTAAAGATTGGGAAATTTGGCTCTGCAGGAAACTTAAAAAATTGCAGAATTTGGCTCTGCCAGAAACTTTAATGGTGGAGTTTTTTAAGATTTGACGTCCAATCACTCGTCATATATTCAATACACATTAAACAAAATTAATCTACACATTAACCTGTCATAAATTCAACACACATTAAATCTACACATTAAACGAATGAGATATGCCCAAAGGAGATCTGCCCATAATGGAGGAGATATGTGCAGGACAGAGGATCCCCTCAAAACAAATATGCCCAGGACAGAGGATCCCATCACATGACAACTGGTCATTGCTAAAGACAGATGACAATATTTAAAATTTTTACAAATAAAAACAAAATTTAATTATTTTTTTTGCTGACAATTGATAAATTGTCACTTCATAGTTTTCAACCAATTAGAAAATAGAATTTTTGAATATTAAATATTAAAAAATATTTTTTATTTTTCAAATATTGAATTTAATACATGAATATTATGGATCTTTTGAAAACATTATAGTAAAAATTTAATATAATTACAAAGTCAATATAGTTTGACCGGAAATAGATGGGACTAAAAACGGGGAGGGGGTCAGGGGGTTAGAGAAATTAAAGGGTGAAGAAAAAATATTTAAGGAGGTTGATAAAACCAAAGACAGGGGGAGATTAAGAGATGAAGCAAAATTAGAGAGAAATAGAGCACATATGCGAGGGTGGAGGAGGAACAAAAACTGAGAAGGCGGAGGAGGTAGGACGAATACGAGTGGGAAAAAAGGTCCAAGAGGGAGATCTAATGGTCAAGATGGCAAATGGTTGGTTTCCATGATTTGCTAAGCTTGTAACCATCTTCGCGGTTGAAGTTATTAGGATGCTTCTCGATTTCAAGAGCTTCCCGAATGAGTCAGGAGGAGTAATGAGGACCAAGATTTCTGAGAAGCCATCAAACCTAAACCTAAGATTGCCTCTCCCTCCACCCCACCTCGTGCCCCCATATCTATACCTTATATCCAAGGCACCACCGATCAAATATCGAAACACTTAGCTAAGAAAAATATCAAAAAAATATTCAAACCCTATAAAACCCTAAAATAACCTTTTAGAATTGCCAAAGACAAAACCCGACCCAATGCTTGGACTAGGAGTTTATCAGATTTTTTGCTTCTATGGGAAATTATACATAGGTCAAATGGGTAGAACCTGTAAAACCTTCCTCAAAGAGCATATAGTTGATACCACCTATAACCAAATCGCTAAATCATCCATTGTCGAACACTCCTTTAACTACAATCGCCTTATTTGCTTTGACCAAACAAAATTTGCAGCCTCTGCTCCTCATTACTCATCCTGACTCATTCACGAAGCTCTGGAAATCAAGAAGCATCCTAATAACTTCAACCATGAAGATGGTTACAAGCTTAGCCAATCATGGAAACCAACCATTCGTCATCTTGACCATTAAATCTCCCTCTTAGACCTTTTGTCCCACTCGTATTTGTCCTACCTCCTCCCCCTTCTCATTTTGTATTCCTCCCCCACCCTCGTATCTTTGCTCTATTTATCTCTGATTTTGCTTCATCTCTTAATCTTACCCCGTCTTTAGTTTTGTCAACCTCCTTAAATATTTTTTCTTCCCCCTTTATTATCTTCAAATCCCCCCATCTCCCTCCACCTTTTTAATTTTTACTCTTAATTTCAATTTTCCTCTCATATTTTATGAGTGGGCCTAATGGTTAAGAACATGTGTTTTCTCCTAAGAGGTCACAAGTTCAAATCCAAAGGGGGGTAGGGTATGTATACCTTCGTAGACTTTACCAGTCAAATCGTTGGGCGGAGGGGGTCCCTTGACCCACAAACAAGGGGGTCTCATACACCAATTTGGTGTCTAGCTTGGTCATGACCTTATATATATATATTCTTTCTTTTTCATCTTCCCCACCTTATTCTAATCACTTTATCATTGAAGACATTTACTCCTTCAATTTCTTAAAGATTTATTCAATTTTTGTATGCTTCCATATTTCCCTCCATGTTTTATTTTTCACATTTACCCCCTGCCCTCTTATTACTTTAATGAACACTTCCTTCTCTTATTCTAGTATTTACCTAATTTTGATGAAAATATTGTGTTGGTATTGATGTCAACATGAAGACAAAAGGTACCATAGTGAAGAATGACATAGAACTATAGTGAAAGCTACATGAATATTGAGTTACATGAACGCAATGGATTACTGGAATACATGGGATTGTCTGGTCAAGTGCTTTGAAAGAATGCAAGAATGAGACAATTTCAATTATCACACTGGTTGAGTCAAGTTGTCTTGGTGACTGTATATTCTGTTGAGACAGGACCGTGATGAAAATAACGAATACTGGCAAGTTGCCATGTTGAATACTTTCTCATGCACTATCATTTCAGAGTGTAGTCGAAGGGGAATTTGTTGATGCAACACCAATAAACTTTGAGTTTGTTAGATCAACACAATATTTGATATTTCGTAGCAAGTTTTGGTCATCATTCTTGCCAGGTCAAAGTTGGATGACTCTTCAAACCCAAACAATTTCCAACAACCACCAATGGTCAGAACCACTCGGGTAATCAATTGTTGAATAAATTGTCTTTGATGTCAAAGGTTAGTAAGTGATCAAATATATGTCAAATGTTAGTAAGAGATCAAATATTTGTCAAATGTTAGTAAGTGATTAAATATAAATGTGACTTTGGTATCACTTTAATAAATATAAAAGTGAAAAAGTTAAGTGGAAACAGAGTCTACACAAAAGTGGAAATGAAAGTGAATTAAATATAAATACGACTTTAATAAATAACAAAAGTTGAAAAGTTAGGTTGAAGCGAAGTTTATGTAAAAAAAGAGTAAATATGAAAATGGAATAAAGAAAAAGGGTAAAAGTAAAATAAGATTAGAGAAAAAGGTAAAAGTGAAATTAGATTAAAGAAAAAGGTAAAAGAAAAAGGGTAAAAGTGAAAATGCACATATTATTTGCAAACCATGGTAGTATTTACCCATGGTAAGGTAAAAAGTGAATTAAAAATTAAAAATGGTAAAAATCAATTATCATTTAAAAATGTCATGACTTTTCGAAAAGAGTATGACTTTTCCTATAAAGATTAATTAAAAGTCACATTGGATTATTATATTGAAAAGACACATACTTATAATGAAGAGATACATTCCTATAAGTGTTCTCTAGTTGTTCTACGAAATGGATTTTTTCGTCGGAATCCGATGATATAAATTTACACAAATCACTATTTTTTTGTTGTTCAAATCCATTTTTGAATGCAGAAATGGATTCAACATGCTGAAAACCCCCCGACGAACTTGGATTATATAGAAATAATCACTCAAATCTATGAATCCAACAATTTCTCATTGGATATCGGGCAAATGTACCCGGAAAAAATTGTCATTTCGTAGAACGTTTAGCCTACGACCATTCCTATATTGAAGAGGTGAAATTCTTTAGTTGTACATGACCATTGTGTTGGAGTTACTTCACACACACCTACGATATTTTTTTTCCTAAGGTTTTCGCTATGTTCATTAGTCAATATTCAGTCTCCTGTATTTTAGGGAGAATATTCCTCTAGGAGAATATTCTCTTCAGTTCACACTTCAATTTGATTAGTTGAGTGGAGTCTAGATGCCACATTAGTATTATCACCATGCAACATTGGGATCATCACTAGCTAATGAGCATTGTCCTTGGGATCATCACTAGACTAGCACATTACTCATGATTCCCTGATATCCTCCTCACTTCACTATGTTTCAGTCAGTCAACTAAAGACTGATAGACTATTTAACTTAGCTAGGTGGCAGTTCACTCCCGTAACTGCCCGAGAGACTAGAATAGGTGGCAGTTTACTCCCGTAACTACTGGTGTGTGTTCAGATCACTCTAGACCACCACTGTGGCATATTGGCTTCTCCTCGAGTGCACATTGGTTGAGTTATACAGAGTATGACATGTGTAAATTATCATTCATTCATTTGGTTAATGAGAATTCTTCCATTCTTTCTCTCTTGCTTCTCTTTTCTCATATTTTCTCTACAATTGTGTATGCCAATTCCCAGCTAGATCTATTATGTGCAGGTTCAACACATTTACATGGTATCAGAGTCGACAAAGTGCTAGGGAAAAGACACACCAAATTATTTTTGCAGGTACCGAAGATTGAAGACAATGGAAAAATGGAATTTCCAAAAGAATTCATTCTTACACCTTACAATTTCTTTGCATGGAAGGAGAAGATGATAATGCATCTTCGAAGCAGAGGATTGTACAGGTTAACCATAAACGTAGAGGTAGAACCAACATCATCCATAGAAAAATCGAAGTATCTAAATCGAATGGATGAAGCGTTCAAAACAATTTGCAGTCTCATTTCTCTTGAACTCCTCTTTCACATATCCTCCTATAAAACCCCCAATGAAGCCTGGACCACCATGAAAGGGATTTGGAAAAAATGATGAGATGAGGGGACACATGCTCGAGGTGGAATTGATCACATTGGATCCAAAAACCTTTGACAATATCCAAGATTTCTTTACCAAATATAAGGATTTGTTGTCGCAACTCAAGGCTTGCGGGGTTGATAAATCTAAGGAGGAGAAACAAATGGTTCTCACCATTCTCTCTGAACTTGGCCCAAAATACTTAGTGTTTGTATCCACATTTCATTCAGTTAGATTCTCCTCTGGAGCCACCTGGTAGATGCCCTCTCTTGAGGACTTTATCGAGTCTCTGACACAAGAGCAGAACAAGCTCATCAACATTGGAAAAATCAAAGGCCCAAAGGCGCATGCAATTACTATGAAAGATGGCAGTGGTCATCAATATCAAAAATATAAATATAAAGACAAAATGAAAGCACATGCAAATTTGAAGAAGGAAGGGTACTCAAAACCCTTCAATGATGCCTCTGGATCCAAAGGTGGCAATAGAAGAAAATGGGAGAAATGCACTTAATGCCATAAATGATTCCATCCAGAATCTGCATGTATGCAAAAACAGATAGATCTAATGGCCCAAATACTTCAGCAAAAAAACCTTGGAGATTGCATCCTCGACGGTGCCAAGAAGAAGAAGCTAGAAGATCATAATCCCAAGAAAGGAATTTCTAGCCATGCTTTGATTGCCATAAACTCCTCTCCCGATGCTTGGATCGTAGATTTAGTAGCATCACACCACATGGATGCCACAAAAGAGGTATATTTTTCATTGGATGCATGCAAAGGTCCTCCTATTTTGATAGGGGACAACTCTCCAGTCAAGGTCACCGGAAAAGGAAGAAATGAACTCACAAACAGAAGCTTCGAGAATGTGTTGCACGTTCCCAAACTTTTCATCAATCTTCTCTTCGTGTATCAGATGACAAACTTTGGCACCAGAAAAAGATTCATATTCACACCTGATGTAGTGGATATCGATGACATGCAAACCAATTCAAAGGTTTCTACCGGTGAGGTAAATCATCAATCTAGACTCTACACATTTTCTAAATTTATTGAACCAGATTCTGCATCATAGGTCTTTCAACACCTCAAAGATTTCAAAGCCCTTGTTGAGACACAATCAGGAAAGAAAATCAAAGTCCTTTGAATAGATAACAGGGGAGAGTATGTCAACCATGAGATACATAATCTTTGTCATGAGGTAGGGATTCAATTACAACACATGGTTCCCTACACTCTGCAACAAAACAGAGTTACTGAGCGGAAAAATAGATCTCTAAAAGAGATGGCATATTGCATGCTACATGCAAAGTCACTTCCACAAAGATTATGGGTTGAAGCACTTAATTGTGCAACCTACATCCAAAACATATATCCCCATAGATCTTTCAAGGATAAGACCCCCTACGAGGCTTGGAGTGGCCTCAAACCAGAAGAGACCCACTTTCTCATTTTCGGTTCACGTGCATGGGTTAGGATTCCCTCTAAGAAGAGGAAGGCACTTGATCCACATAACACATATTGTATCTTTTTTGGATATCCTGATGGTATGAAGGGATACAAACTCATTGATATTTCCTCATACTGGCTCATCATTGAGCATAGTGTCCAATTCGAGGAAAGTGTCTAGCATGTACCTCAACAGCCGCATGTAGACATTTTTGTTCTTCCACCTGTCAGAGATGATGAGCATGCACATGCTGAATCTTCTTCAGATGAGAGTTCTAATTCAGAGGATTTAGATGATCCAGATACAAATTTAGTACAGTCAGATGCAAGGTCAGTGCATCTAGATGCTGATGTAGAGTAAGTGCATCCAGAATGCAGATGCAGAGTAAGTGCGTCCAGATGCAGATGCAGAGCCAGAGCAGAGGCCCACGTGGTCTGAGATTACACTTCAGGATTCAAGGGATCTTGTTGGGGATCCAGCTAATACTAGGAGGACTTAATCTGATTTCTAGGAGCCTCTTCTTGCACTCACTACCACTTAATCGATGCCACCTAGGCATCTTTTCTTGGTTTAGTCTTCGAATCCATAGTCTTATGGTGAGGCTGTTGGAAATCCCTTTTGGGAATCTGCCATGCAGGAGGAGTACAACTCCCTCCTCGAGAACCAGACTTCGGATCTGGTTCCCCTTCCTTCAGGAAGGAAACTTGTCAGGTGAAGATGAGTCTACAGGACTAAGAGCGCAACTGATGGACAGGTTAGCAGATATAAATCCAAACTAGTTGCCAAAGGCTTTCAGCAGGTGCATGGCATTGACTATGATGAGACCTTCGCTCTAGTAGCGAAGATGGATTCCATACATTTGGCACTTTCCATTGCGGTAACCAAGGGATGGAAAGTCCATTAGATGGACATGAAGAATGCATTTCTTCATGGTGATCTCTCTGAGGAGATCTATATGGAGCAGGCCCAAGGATTTATGTAGGATTCATCTTTGTTCTGTCGACTAAAGAAGTCTCTTTATGGCCTCAAACAAGCTTCAAGGGCATGGTATGCCAATATGGACTCCTACCTCCTGTCACAGAACTTTATATGTTGTAAGTTAGACCTGAATGTTTACATGATTAGGATGGTTGATTCACTTCTGCTCCTAGTTCTGTATGTTGATGATTTGTTGGTTACCGATTGCTCGAATTCATCGATTGTTGCAGTCAAGAGGATTCTACATGACAGGTTCTTGATGACAGACATGGGTCCACTACATTTCTTCCTTGGAATCGAGATCAGTCATGATGCATCAGGCATCAAACTGTCTCAGGCCAAGTATGCACAAGATCTCCTTGAGAGATTTCACATGAAAAACTACAAGTCTGCCCCGACTTCTTTCCTATTAGGAGTCAGAATTGAGGATGGCAGGGACACTCCACTGGTTGAAAACACACTGTACAGAAACTAGTGGGGAGCTTGTTGTATCTCACACACTCCAGACCAGACCTCTCCTATGCAGTTGGAGCAGTCTCCAGGTTCATGCAGGAGCTGCATGAGCTACATTGGAAGGTTGCAAAGTGTATCCTTCGATACATATAGGGCACCATCACCTTTGGGATTCACTATGCAGCAGAGTCTACATTGGACCTCATCGGGTTGACTGATTCTGACTGAGTTGGCGATAGCATTGATTGCAAGTCCACATCTGGTTACTCACTCGGTCTTGGTTCTGGGCCTATCTTTTGGTCGTGCAAGAAGCAGGCTACTATTGCTCTATATTCAGCCGAGGTAGAGTACAGAGGGGTAGTTAACATAACCATTAAGTCTATGTGGCTACAACATTTTCTCACTGAGTTGGGAATTTAGTTTCATCAGTCGATCGTCATGTGGTGTGACAAACAGAGCACTCTGAAGTTCTATAGACATCTAGTTCAGAGGCAGCAGATGAAGCACATCGAGATCCACATGCACTACATCTGAGACATCTCTACCAAGACCTTCACTGAGCATAAGTTCCATTCTCTGCGCAGTCGTCTTGGAGTGAAGGACAGAGTTGCCTAGCAATTGTCTGTTCTTCTTTTTACATACATTATACTTTAAGGGGGGGTTTTCCCATGAGGTTTTCCCTTTTTCCTCATTTATTTCAGTGTATATTTTGTATTTGGGTACCTAACATGGCCTCGTTGTCGGGACCCATTCTTTATTTTCACCATAGTGATGTTTAGGGGGGGTGTTGGAGTTACTTCACACACACCTAAGATTTCTTTTTCCTAAGGTTTTCCCTATGTTTATTAGTCATTATACAGTCTCCTATATTTTCAGGAGAATATTCTTTTCAGTTCACACTTCAGTTTGATCGGTTGAGTGGAGTCTAGATGCCACATTGGTATTATCACCATGCAACATTGGTATCATCAGCATCTAATGTGCATTGTCCTTGGGATCATCACCAGACTAGTGCATTACTCATGATTCCCTGATCTCCTCCTCACTTCACTCTGTTTTAGTCAGTTAACTGAATATTGATAGACTAGTTAACTCAACTAGGTGGCAGTTCACTCCCGTAACTCCCCAAGAGACTAGAATAGGTGGTAGTTTACTCCCGTAACTGCTGGTGTGTGTCCAGATCACTCTATACCACCACTATGGCGGATTGGCATCTCCTCCAATGCACATTGGTTGTGTTATACAGAGTATATCATGTGTAAATTATCATTCATTCATTTGGTTAATGAGAATTCTTCCATTCTTTTTCTCGTGCTTCTCTTTTCTCAAAGTTTCTCTACAACTGTGTATGTCAATTCCCAGCTAGACCTATTATGTGCAGGTTCAACACATTTACAAATTGGAAGACTATATAAGCAAAAATTCTTGTTGAAAGAAGGTGTGTCTCTGAGCATGAAATCTGAAGATCAATAAGATAGTAAGAGGCCAAGAAAGTAAATGAAGATATGCAACAAAATCCAAAGAAGATTATGAAGACTTGAAGATTGAAGTACCTATCATAAAAGGGAGGTTGGGCGGTGCTAGGACATGTTGGAGCCTACAAAGGAGGTTGTATCCTCCTTCTAGTTGCAACATCTTTTGAGTTGTAGCTGAAGAAAATAGGGAGTCAGTGCTTCCTTCCAGTAGGTGCCAGTGAAATAGAGGGGGTCACAACCTCCTTCTAGTTGGTGCTAGTAAAATAGGGAATTGGTGTTTCCTTTTGAGTTAGAGCCGATGAATTAAATGTAATCCTTATTAAAAATAAAAAGAATAGTTATGATTATTTCCAAGTTGGGGTTTTCATGTTAAATTCTGCATACTGTATCTTTTTGTTGATCTTTTGTTTTGATTTGATAAAATAAATATTTAAGTGGTTTTAAATTGTTGAAAAAAGATAATAGTGATTCACCCCCCTCTCAGTATTAAACAATATTCCAACACTAATCACTTTATCATTTAAGTCATTTACTCCTAAAATTTCTTAAAGATTTTATTTTGATTTTTTATGCTTCCATATTTCCCTCCCCTGCCCTCTTATTACTTTAACAAACACTTCCTTCTCTTATTCTAGTCTTTACCTAATTTAACAATTTTTATTTTTATTTTTTTTATGGATAATTTTAAATCTCATCCCAAAAATTTATTATTCCTCTCTCACCTAACTCAACCGAAAATTTATCTTATATTAAATTATTGTTAATAACTCAAAATTTCCTTCCATATTTTATATTTCTTTCCCCCCTTTTTACATCCAATTACTTTAACATCTAATCTCTATTGGCATATTCAAATATTTTTGTTTTTCTGATTTATTCAAATTTACCTCCACGTTTTTATTTCTCTCACTTTTTTCAATGAGTAATTCTTTCTCTCCTTAATAATTTTTATTTTTATATTCTTTCTCAACACCTTTATTAAAAACAAGATTTACCTATCGACATACCTGCCACAACAAATTTGTCTTATGCTTACATAGACAGAGTTCGTTGACTCTGCCAACCGACCTTGTCTCCTATTCAATGTTTTACCTTAGGAGTTGGAATGCTACAGATATGTGTCCTTTAACTAAAAATAGTGAAAAGAGAGCGAAGTCATATATTTCTCAATTTCTCCTTTTCTAAATTTGTTTGGAATGAAATGCTACAAGTAAAAGCTAATGAACTATGCTCATACCCTTCCTAAAACCGCACCACATCCATCTACGAGAGGAGATGTATTGTACTGATGAGTACTTGATCTGCGAAATGTGATCTTGGGAGATGAAGGGAGTTTGCATGCCTCGATAAGTAGGAAAAAGATCACCGGAGTGATTGCTTCTACTGCCTCCCAAAAAATTTAACTGATAACTAAAAATATGTGGATGAAACAACATTTACAGCTATACGTTAAGATTATAGGTTTTCAACCCAGCTCAACTATGGAATTAGTCCACCTGGAGAGTTCTAAACAAAAAATATTTACCACCCCGATATTTCGGATTAGCACTGGTTGTCGAGGACCTTTAAGTACAAGACCATATCTTTGAATTTATGATCCGCATCCGGTTGGGCAATAACGCAAATTGCAGAATGTTTTTAAATAATTAAAAATAAATATAAAAAATCATTTTCCAATGTTTTACCATTCGAAAACCTCTCACATTTTTTGTTAAATATTAGATTAATATGTTTAGA
Organism: Picea abies; assembly: GCA_900067695.1. Taxonomy (NCBI): domain Eukaryota; kingdom Viridiplantae; phylum Streptophyta; class Pinopsida; order Pinales; family Pinaceae; genus Picea; species Picea abies. The sequence continues at coordinate 22,202 of CBVK0101945627.1, forward strand.
GGCGTGGAAACCAAGATGAAATCGACCTATATAAACCTTGAAGCCCAAGACAAAACTAAGGGATATAAACTTGACACTAACTGACATTATGGTTAATGATATAAATAGCTTATTCAAAGCCCGTAGTCGCCTCTCCATTAACTGGTTCAAGTTATCGACGAATAGGAACAGAAAAAAATATTTTAAATATTTTGAAAAAATATTAAAATTCCACAACATAAAGTTACACTTTGCAAAATCACAAAAATTAATGGTCAACGTTTGCACTAATAGGTAGTCAACGACCATATCAATCGCTATATACCATGTCACGGCAGGTATAACAAGCATGGGATACCTAAGAAAATACCTCTCATACATAATGTAATATACATGGTAACTATAATGTAATATACATGGTAACTATAGAAACTATAGAAATAACTTTGTTACAGTGGCTTCATATAGACTTTGCATCAAATAATTGTAAAATTAATTAGATAAATCAAAGTATGACCTTGCTAAGTGCATTAAAGTATTTGCATATATTATATTTAATTAAATCTAATAAAATCAAAATCCTAACACAAACTATTATATTAAATTTAATGTAAAATTATAAATTTATAAATGTCATTTTTTATTTATTAAATTTAATAAAAAAAAGAATGTTCCAATTGAAATGTTACATTACATGTCATTTTCAATTTGAATAAAGAAGAGTTAAGTCGCACAGAAGGCTTCAACAAGAGTCTATATCACATGTACAAAGCAATAATAGCTATGAATGAACATATTAGACTATATTAGATTATTCTAGATTAAAGTATGAGACCTTTGCCAATGATTTAGATCACGTCAATTGTGTGTGAAGAAGCAATGAACAAAATGCCACCACTAACATGCATGCCTTAGTTCTTATTATTAGGGTTTTGTTGCTGCCACCACTCTCTACCTCCTTAGACTTTCATAAATACATAAATACATACATATATAATGATTATATAATAAGATAATTATTTGAATCCATGATGGGAGGGTTCGCAAGTAATGGATCTTCATCTTGAAGCCACGTGTATGATAAATTCTCAAATCTTTCCCACACAACATTGCCATCATGGTTCTCCATCAAAATCACATCACCAAAGACTATAATTACTTCTCGAGAAGCGTGGTTGTTTCCCATCTCCCAAACATAGGTGTTGCTAGTGTCCATGACTACCAGTGGGTCGTCTAATGTAAATTCCAAGGCTGCAAAATCACCAACAGGGATTTTAAGTGGGATTCCACATATGGCAAGCCATATCCACCATGCATAGGTCTAATGATGGGTAAGAAGACCTCTACATGGTGCTAGGTTGAAGTGCCATCAACCAATGCATAACACAATAGGCAAGTGGATGAGGCAAATGATGATGCATGAGACCACATGACTTTATGTGATCCACATTTTTGTGGGATCCAATGAGAGTTATGGTGGGAGGCCCACTATGATAATGTGTTGTAGGATTGGCATAATGTGTTGATGGATGGACATATAATGGGAGATTGATTTGTGCAAAGGTCATTCAAGTGATGGGACATGTGTTTAACACTTATTTTCCTTACCTATCATCTTTTCTACCTTATCTCACACACCCTTCTTTTCGTGTGTGTTTCCATATCCCCTGTCACGTCTTCTCTCTGATGCTTGCATGTTGGGTGTGTTGTGCTTGCTATGAGTGGTCAGGGTTTTAGCTAGGATTTTTGCTTTAGTCATTCATGCCCTTATTTTTGTTGGAAATTCAATATTTTGAATATTCTATTTATAAATGGTTTGATGAATTTTTGGTTTAAGTTTATAATGGGTCTAAAATAGTATCGTGTCTGATGAATTATGGAATCGAGTAAGGGTCATATTAACTTATGCAATCTTAACCCAGTAATTCCACAATTCTTTGGGGATTCACAATGGCATTGCAAGTAATCTTAACCATATGAAATAATATTTCCTTTTTAATATCGAACAAAACTACTTCTTTACAACTTGGTATAGTGTCGTATCTAGCCTTCGTATTAATTGATTAGTGAATGCTTTTAATTTTAAAATTGAATGAAATGAAACCTAAAATTTTATTTGTATGGCATTTGAATGTTAATGGAAAAAACTGTTTTACATTTGCTACTTTATGTTTTCCTTGGACAACTACAAACCCATGCCATCAACGTCTAGTAACCCATGCCCATTAACACATGGTACAACCATAATTATTGATTGAAATTTATATTAGCACAACTACATTATTAGTAAAAGTGGTTTATGTATGTCGATCAATGTCAGTTTCCACCTTTCCAAACTAATGACGTTGATCTAAATATTATTAGGTTATAGTGATTAAACGTAAAATTGTTATATACATTGTGGAATTATGGTATACTCTCCTTATTAATAAATTGTTATCTTTAAAACTATATTTGATAAGCTTTCAATTATTTTTTATCTATAAGATTGTGTTTAATTAGCTCTCAATTAATTGTTATATGTTAGATGTAAAAGGGAAAAAATCGTCGTGTCTTATAATTGATTGTTGTGGCTTAGACGTTAAGTATAAATATCATATGCATAGTTAGAAAATGGTCTGAAAATAAAATAAGTAATAAGGAAAAAGTTGTGTTAAAGGTTGGTACCAAAAACAATGCTTATCGTAAATATACGACACATATTTATTAAATAAAAAAATACAACCATGATATTACACAATGTCACCACATTTACATGTTAATATCTTATCCCTGCTCTACATAACCTCGCCACTCCACACCAATATTGATCCATTGATGGCCACTTTGATATTAATTTAGTAGTCTTCTAAACTTTGCCAACAATGGATTTTCATGGACTCAAAGTTCTCCATGGAAACTACCCTGTCTCTGCTTCTTTAAGATTCTTCATCTTTATTAATCCTTTCGACATATTTCCCAACTGGTAGTAGCACATAGTTTTCTTTCTTAATATCAAATTTTGATATCTTGGTCATTGTGTGACAATTATTTTTTGCAAAATCAAACAATAACTTACAAGTGAATAAAATCCATCAAATGAGAAATTTGTTTCTCCAACAACCCTTCTGACCTAGAAAAATCTCAAAATCTAGAATTTTCGAGACACACTTTCGATCATGTTATGTGCTTATCCGACCAATCTTCTAGCCAAATCTGTTATTTTACGCGAGTAAGTGAAGGACCATGAAATAAAATACTATGCCTACAACTTGTAAGAACAATAATAATAATAATCTAATTTTAAGTGAGATCGGAAGA
>CBVK0101945629.1:0-20619 GCA_900067695.1 Picea abies
TTGAAGAAAAGAAAGTATCATTGATGAAGGTGGGCACTTTGAAGAATGTTGCAGACTCATTAACAAAATCTGTGAGCACTAAGAAGTTCTCTTGGTGTAGAGGATCCATGGGCATTGTTTCCCTGGATTGTTGACTATGTAACCCTGTAACCCCCTGTATGTAAAGAAAACAACAAGTGGGAGAATGTTGGGTATGTGTTATATTCTTTGCACAAGTAGTAGTGTCATGTATTTAGGTGGTTTTTCGGCACATGGTTTTTGCCGATGGTTTTCTATTTTCGGTTAAGGAATTATGGTTTTGGACTAATCTAGGTCATTGGGTTAGGGTTTTGGATGTCGTTGGCTCCTATATGTATATTGTATTGTAAACAATGTATCACAATGAATAGTATAGAATATGTTGTTTTTCCCGGTTTGGGTTTCCAAGGGAAAAATCTCTATGTAATGTTTGTATTTTCCATTGTATCTTTTCTGTTCTTTTTTTGAATATCTGTTTGCAGTAGATATTGTACAAGGTTAGAATTTACAAAGATGCTCAGGGATGATCTTGCAAGAAAGGTGGATTTGGTAGCCTTGGGAGATTTGGACCTTGGGGTAGATGTAATCCAAGGTAATATGCTCCCCAAAAAGGGGAAGCCTAGTAAGCACCAAGTTCAAGGTTCTGGATAAGGATCAAGATATTCCCCCACATGCATCTCAAGGATGGAGCAGTCACATAAGTGAAGTGGCTCTATGAACCTGCTCTTGCAAAATAAAAAATATCAGTCATGCGATTAAAAGGACATTTATCAAAACATTATATTCCCTGTATTTAAGTAAATTTATAAATGAGTGTTGGGTTTCTTCAAAAATAATCACGGGTGGTTGTAGATAAGTGTCTTGATACTACATGTGCCAAGTATCAACTCAAAATAAGGATTAATGATTTTGTAATTCAAACTTAGAGTTTGAAACAAAAGAGAAGGATCAACATGTGACTACATAAAGATGGAGACATTAAGCCCAACATGTAAGAAATAGAATGCAGGATTTGAATTATTCATTCAGGAAAACATCAACAACTGACTCATTTAAGACAACCATCAATAGAACATGAAATCCTGCAGGCACATAGGATCATCAATCATTTCAAAATATGAAAAATGTCTGAAGATAACATGTCAATTCCATCACACAAATGTCAACGAATCATTATAGGCCAAGAAGCATTATGAATACATTTGAAATCATAAGATCAAAAGGGATAATCAACCTCTATCAAAGACAATCATCCATCAATATCAAACCCCCAATTCCCTTAAGGTAGACAAAGAGTTAACATTAGGCTCAATCAGTAGAGGATTAAGCATTAGGGATGAAATTTTAGTGGGTGGGGCCTTTTCTTTTTCTTGTAAAATAAAAAGTAAAGGAGGGTTGTTATGGCCTCAACACATATCAAGGGTTCATATTGTCTCATTTATGGGTTCCTTTGTGGAGGGTGTGTTGCATCCCTCATTTGCAATGCAACCTTCTTCCAATCCCTTTTGTTTTCCAATAATTGATTATGGTCCAAAACATTGAGTGCTAGGTGCAATGGAAAGTAAGGAGCACCAAAATTCCACTTGGAGTTATGAACACATTGAGTTCCATGTGCAAGGAAATTAAAAGACACCTAAAATGCATTCCCCCAACAAGAGAGACATTTATTAGTTATGTGTTTTCTTTTTTAAAAGGTCCTTCATTTTTTTACGAAGAATCATTTCATTGCTCTCAAGACCTTAGGGTAAGCATCTATAGGGATAATTAATGGCTCTTAAATTTTTCCCGCTACAAAACCTTTGGGCCTTCAGCCCCTTCTTCCCATGAAATGAGGTACAAACCCTTATTGGGGTCAATAAGCCCAAAAACCAAAAATATAATTAAAGGAAAGGAAAGAGATGTGAAAATTTGTAAGTATGGGTGGGAATAGTACGATGACCCCTCAAGGAGACCCCCCAGTAGCAACCCTTTCCCCAAGGGTGACCCACTTACTAGGAAACCATGTCAACCACCAAGGTGAAATAAGGAAAAAGGTATAATTTCCAAGAAAACGTTTTCACAATCAAGAGAAGACTCTTTGAAACCTGCTCAAATGCTTCAATGATTAAAATGACACTTACCATGAGACCAAAATTGTTACCTGATGAAGTAATACATGTTGTCCTCTGTGGTCCAAGTTGGTGCAGTGGACACTGTTATGTTGTTTTCGATGAATGGTGATGTGGTGGAAAAGAAGGGCTCTATTCTACCTCTTGGCACTCCATGTCTTCAACTTGTGGGCCTCGAGACATGATCTCCTTAGTTAATCCAAGCCTGGGGGGTAACAGGGGGCTAACTTGGAAAATTTTTGGTAATGCCAACGACCCAATACTTACCCACAGATCACCTTAAATATTCAACAAATGGTAAAATATGGTGTGATTTTCTTGAATTGTGCACACATGACTCATCTTTTTTGCTCCCACAATTCTCTCTTTATTTGGCAACTTTGATTAATTATGAAAACGATTAGAATGGAAGCTTCCTTGGAAATAATGGCTAGGCTCATGTAGTATGGTGGATCCCTTTGTGAGCCCATGACTTTTATTTTTTCTTACCCAATGATATGCCTTTTTCATATAATGTAATCCTTTGTCATAAGTCGATGTTGTGTCCTCAAATAAGACAAATAAAGTAGTGGATTGTGACATCATTCTCCACTCACCTTTTTAGACCATGTCTTAATACTATGATCATTGTTTATACTTTACCTTTTTAGAACATGTCTTAATACTATGCTCATTGTTTACACTTTTCCTTTTAATCAAATGGTGGGTTTTAATATTATAAAATGATATTTTCCTTTTGCTTAGTTATGTGTCTCCTCACCATGAAAAAGGGATAAGCTTTTTAAATGCCACCTTCACTTGGCTTTGTCGAATCCACGTGAAAACTCTCGAACTGAACAATTATGCCACATTGGTTTTGTCCATAACAAGGTTTAATTCACCTTTTCCACTGAATTTATCCTTACATGTTGTGGAGTGTATTTCCTATAACACATCTACCTATAAACATACTGGCCTGACCCTTCTTCAACTGATCTTCTGCTTGTAACTAGACCCTTTTCCAAAATTTGAAAGTGGAATTTCAATTATACATCATGACGGTCAATCTAAGCCCTTGTTGCATTTTCGGGTCTAGGACCCTGTGCATCATGATTCATGAATTTCCTCAAAAAATGTGAGATGATGAATTTTTGTGAGATTTCCATATTGAGAACTGAAATTGATGATAAATGCACCATGTCCAAGAGATACATACAAACTCTATAAGACAATAACTGTGTGGTTAATGACATAGGTGTGCACGACCATGGGCAGACAATACCTACAATTTTTTATCACCCCTATAATAGAAATATGGTTCTATGAAACCATGTGTCTCAATAGGTCCACCTCAAGTCCTCCAATCCTATCAAGGACAAAAGGAAGTGAGGGAGGAGACTAGAAGGACTGATCATGGTTGACTACAAATTCTAAGAGTCCATAATACATAATCCTCCACACGGCCTACAAGTATTTGAGTTGCATCCTTGGGATTACAATGGTGTATGCAGATGAAAAAATGTAAGGTACCTCCTAGAGAGGTAACAAAGAAACTTTAGAAAAGTTCTTTATTTTCTCTCTTTTCTCTCTTGAATCTCATGCGCTATATTTGTAGGAGGATCTTTATGGATGTTCTTTTCTTTCTTGGATGATGTATTGTTGCAACTAGGGTTTTGTCTATCCTAGCAACTTGGAGAAGTAAGTAATTTCTGCAATTTCATGTCATTTCTAATGTTTTAAAGTGTTGATTACTATCATGTTGCATGTTGTTTCGTCTTAGTGAAACCCTAGGAAGGAGACAATGTTTCTCTCCTTCATATGTTTTTTGTTCTCCAAGTTTTTTGAAAGCATTCTTTGCTAGGGTTGAGAACCTAAGGCCCAAGAGTGTTTGCACCTTAGGGTTTTGATCCTAGTCATTGATCTTTGAACTAGTTAATTAGAAGAAATAAAATGACACCTAGGGCCCAAGAGTGTTTTCACCCTAGGTATAATTTTATTCAAGGTATAGTCCTAAGGCCCAAGAGGGTTTTCACCTTAGGGTTTAGACCTAAATATTATTATTTCATCTAGTTCAATCGTCAGAGTATTACATGCTTGACTCCATGAGCCCTAAAAGACAACAACACTAGTCTAAATATATTCTTGTGGTGAAAATTGCATTTAGAATTAATATTCTCTCTCTCTCTCTCTCTCTCTCTCCTCTCTCTCTCTCTCTCTCTCTCTCTCTCTCTCTCTCTCTCTCTCTCTCAACAATCCTACTAACTTCCCTAACCCTAATTTTAGAAAACAAATGTTATTTGTTGTCGTTGTTACAAAAGTTTGCTACGACCACTAATTTTTTACTTTAATTTGTTGCATACATACTTGGAAAGGTGGATTAAGATACTCATAAATTTCATCTAGCAATTGGATAATTTTGTACATGTTGAAGTCTTGTTTTTCATGTTAAATTGCTACATTTATGAGCGTTATTTCTTGTTGATGTTGAAAAATATGAATTGTTGTTGTACATTTTTTTACTGCTATAATTTACAACATCCTTTACATTTGTTGATCATCTAGTGTCTAAGAGATCATATTTGAGCTTTATAACTTGTTAATTGTCTATATTATGCTTCAAATGGTTTATTGTCTCGTACATGTGAAATAATTACCTCGTTACCTTCATTTCATCTCCTAGACCTAGACCTAACTATTAGGTGGAAAATATAGGGGGTTGTAGGCTTAGATAATCTTTCTATTTGATCCCTTGAGGTCACCAGGGAAGCTTCCCTTGTGGTTGAACTCCTTCCATCGCTAAAATGAGGGAAGTCTCTACTTAGGTAACAGTCGTAGACACTTCCAATTGTTACACAATATTGGGATCTTGTGAAGGGATTTGCACAAGTACAAATCCGATGATAAAATTTTGGCAGCATTGTCAGGGAGGATTGAGTCATTCTCCCTATGAAATTTTTATAGTAAACTTATCTCGAAGCCCTTATCCTCAAATTTACCTAGTGACTCCACTGAGGGTAGAATCCCTTACTTACCTTTGATGATATTCCTTGGGGTTACATAACGTGCATGACCAACACCAATATGTAGTCATGAAACTCTTCTCTTCCTCATTGGTAAGGGATGATAAATCTTGGTATAACAACCTTCCAATTAAGAGTTTAAAGAAATGGGAATACCACAAGACTTCTTTCCTAAGAAATAGGGGGTTGAAAAGGATGAGGCCTTTCTCTTCTCTCAATTTGAAAAATCACGAAACATGAACAAGATCCTGTGAGAAAATTCAAAAAAATATTTGATGCCTTGGTAGAATACTTTCCTCACAACATTAGACCTCTAGAAGGATGTATCCTAGTTTGGTATCTAAACATTTTCCAAGGACAATTAGGCTTCTTTATTCAATATAAATATCCCAAAACCCTCCATGAATATAAAGAATTCACCTCTCAAATAGAAACCAATCTAGATGCTTGAAAGTTAAATACTCCTCCTATAATCAATGAACCAACTATTGTTAATAAAAAGGTCACAAAACTCAAGCAATATCAGGAAATTATCAAGGTCAAAATAGATTCCCTAGACAAATAATATGTCGTTTACAAACAAGATATTGACAACATTAACTGGGTGGGTTCTTCTCCCGAAGGTTCCTATCCTATTACTAAGGGGATATGGGACATTGAGAAACACAAGGCTACTATAATAGAATAAAACTTCTTGTGATTATGAATGAATATTTGGAAGAAGACTATAAACCTCCCAAAGAGTATTCTAACCTCACTACACCAACAATTCCCAAAGGGGGTGATGATGGGTTAAAAGGAAACAATCGTGATGGCATTATAACTTCGCAAGGTCCTAAAAATGGAGAGACCCAAAGGATCAACTTGATATCCTTATAGATTCACAAGACCCTAGCATCGAAGAACCTCAAGGACCCCAAGATGAAGATATCCCTATAGTTCTCCATGATGAAAATCTTGGTAGAAAAAATGGAAAACATGTGTCTTTCTTCATCTTGATAGTAGTTAATGAACTCATCCTCTGTAACTACATGCTTGACTCAGATGCTTCCACCAATGTCATTCCCTTGAAAGTTATGAAACAACTTTGCTTAGAAATTTCATGATCTTATACGAATGTGTGTGGTGTTGACTCTCTACCTATCACTATTTTTGTACCTCATCAAAGACCTTTTGTTAGCCTGACATATTTTCCCGATGTATCCCTTCTTATGGATGGTGTAGTAATTGATATTCCTGGTGTTTGGGGAATGTTGTTATCTAGATAATTGGATGCATCCCAAGGAAGTAGATTTCAAATATACCTATCATACACTACCATCCCTCAACTGAGGGATTTTTTGTCACCCTTTATAGAGATCATATTGTGTGATACCAAGTTGAAACCCCCCAAAGTCCCATGGATGAGATACAGTATATGGATGACAATATGGGAAGTTTTTATGCTATTGATCCTTCACTTCGGATAGAGAAATGTCAGGAAACTAGTGACATATGGACTTTGGAGTTTGATGGTGCTCACTCTAAATCTAGATCTAGAGATGGAATTATCCTCATAGTTCCCTCTAAAGAGATCACCTTTTCCTCATATAGGCTTGAGTGTGATTGTATGACCAACATTGTTGAATACGAAGCCCTATTCATAGGACTCAAGTTGGCCCTTGATAGGAGGATCACATGCCTTAAGGTCATAGGGGATTCTAATTTGGTTGTCTCCCAAGTAAAACTAACATTTGCTGCAAAAAATGAAAGGTTAAGAAAATATAGGGACTCAATTCGGGACACTATAGAACTCTTTGATGCTTTTTCAATTAATTTTGTCCCCCAAAAGAAGAACTATGTTGTTGATGATTTAGTTTTTTCTGCATCCAATTTACAACCTTGTGAGGAGGTCCTTCAATATTTATGAAAAATGGAAGTTGTCTTTAGGCCATCAATCCCTGATAACCTATAACATTGGCAAGTTTTTGAAGACGATTCCCAACTAATTAGATTCCTTCAAAGTAGCAAGGAGTTCTCTGATTCCCAAGTAAATTTTCTAGTTGACTCCATGAACTTAGAAGTAATAGACCTTCCTAATAACACTCTCCCAAAGGGGTGTGTCCCCTTAGAAAGATTGTTTAAAAGACATGACATGTACAAGGGAAAGCCCATTGTATATCAATCCGAAAAATCCTTTGAGTTCAATATATGCTTGAAGAATGAGCCAAAGACGATAAATATAGGAAAGGGAACTACCAAGGCTAAGAGAGATGATATACTAGGTCTTATATGAGATTTTAAGGACATATTTTCTTGGAGTTACGATGATTGGAAATCCTATAGAAGTGATTTTATTCAACACTCCATCCCTCTCACAAAAAGATTCAAACCATTTAGACAAAAGTTGAGGCACATTAATCCCAAGCTAGCCCCTCAAATCCAGAAGGAGCTTCAAAATATGGTTGATGGTGGGATCGTATCCCCCATTAGGTATTCTTCTTGGATGTCTAAATTGGTCGTTTTCTGAAAGAAAAACGGATACATTAGATTGTGTGTCAACTTTAGGATTCACAACCAATAGTCACTTAAGGAAAACTATTCACTCCCTAACACAGAACATTTATTTCAAAGATTCAGTGGAGCTAGAATGATGTCAATGTTGGATGGATTTTCAGGATACAACCAAGTATTAGTCAGGCAAGAGGATTGACTTAATACTGCATTCACCACCCCTTGGGGAATCTTCATGTACTTAATAATTCCCTTTGGCCTTATGAACGGTAGGTCCACTTTCTAAAGAGTGATGTATTTTTCCTTCAGAGATATGATAGGGAAAATCATAGAGATATACCAAGACAATTTGATAGTTGTTTATAAGGAAATGAATGCACATATTTCACACCTTAGCATGATAATTGAACATTGTAGGAAATATGGCATCTCCCTTAACCCCAATAAATCGATATTCGGTATTGACAAAGGAAAGTTGTTGAGACATGTGGTTTTAGAAGAAGGTATTACCATCGATCCCAGAAGAAACGAATCTATTAAGAACATCTTTCTTCCTACTAACAAGAAATCTTTGCAATTATTCTTTGGCAAGATCAACTTTATAAGAATATTTATCCCAAACTTTGTCTAGAAGGTTAATCCAACTAATGCCTTGCTAAGAAAGGATGTCACCTTCAAATAACATAATGATAGCTTAAAGTCCTTTTAATATATTAAGGAAGAAATCACTAAGACACCTACCTTGGTTATCCCTGATTACTCTCGTTAGTTTCTAATTTTTAAATTCACTTCTCAAGACATTATAGTTGGAGTGTTATTGAAAAAAAATAAGGACGACCATGAACAACCCATTTCTTTCTTGAAAAAACCCCCTGATGATGTCGAGTTAAATTATTCGATCACTGAGAAGAAAGACTATTCCCTTGTCAAGTCCCTTAAAAACTTTAGGAGCTATGTAGGTTACAACAAAATCAAGGCGTATGTGTCATACCCCGCTATCAAAGATGTTCTCTCCCGATAATATTTCCTTGGAACTAGGGGAAAGAAAGTGTCAAAGTCTCAATAATATGACTTAGAGATCAAACCCACTAAGATTATCAAGGGACAAGGCTTAGCCAAGTTGTTGACCGAGAGTAACGAGGAATCCATACAAATGGGAGAGGATGATTAGATTAACGTAATAGTGAGTGAGTTAGAACATGATGAGTGGTATGCTGACATTATATATTACTTGAAGAACCTTTCATTCCTAGACCACTTGGTAGATCACAAGAGGAGATCCTTGAAATTGAAAGCTATGAAATATTGTTTAACCCAAGATGGTCTTGGTTGGAAGAACCCTGATGGATTTAGCCATAGATGTATTAACAAAGATGAAGCTGACCAATTCAGGAACTCTATTCAAGGTATTTTTGTGGTCACTTTGCTTCCTGCACCATCGCCCATAAGATTCTAAGAGCTAGATATTATTGGACTACATTTTTCACTGATATCCATCGCTATGTCAGGTCATGCCATCCTTGTCAATTCTTCATAGGAAAGTGATGATTTCCTGCATTACCTTTGAATCCAGTCATTGTTGAAGCTCCTTTTCAACAATGGGGTTTATATTTCATTGGTGAATTTAAGGATAACTCCAACAATGGATATCATTGGGTCTTGGCTGCTACAGAATATTTCACTAGGTGGGAAGAAGCATCACAATGAGAAAGGCAACCACAAAATTCGCCATGAGTTTTATTGAGGATATAATAATAACAAGGTTTGGTACCCCTACCAAAATGACTACTAACAATGCCAAGGATTTTAGCTCCCTTTCTTTGAAAAGATTTTTCTTTAAGTATAGGATCATCCTATATCACTCTTCCAACTAATATCTCCAAGGAAATGGACTAGAAGAATCTAGAAATAAGAATCTGATGAATATTTTCAAGAAGATTGTAGGAGAAAAAAAGAATACTTGGGATAGTAAGATTAAGTACGCTTTGTGGGAAGACCATATCACAACCTAGAATTCTACAAGAAAAACATTATTCGAGATGGAATGTGGATTGGAATCCAAACTACCCATCAACCTTCAGATTCCTACCCTCCAGTTTGCACAACAATATATGACTTATGGTGAGTCTTTCTAAGGAAGAATTGACCAACTGATAGAACTAGACAAATCTAGGTGGAACGCTTTGGATCAAATGGTGCGGAACCAAGAGAAGATCAACAGAACGTTTGATCACAAATAAATACAAAGGAATTTCAAGGAAGGTGACCATGTATTGATGTGGGATAAGAGGAAGGAGAAACCAAGAATGCACAAGAAGTTTGACAGCTTATGGATAGAGCCTTGCTGAATTGATAGTGAAGTTGTTACTAACTCCTTTATCTTAGCCACACCTAAGGGAGAGAAGCTATCGTTACCCATTAATATTTACCTTCTCAAAACGTAATTTCTTGAAGGAACCTGAACTTTGGCATGTAGGGTAGGTTAGGTAGGGAATTTGCATCCTACATTGCATTTTTTATATATGATTTCATCATGCATTCATGCTAGTGTAGGTTTTCATTCTCATTTTTCATACCATGTATCCATGCTTGCATTGTTCATTGTATCTCTACTTTATCATGTATAATTGTAGTGAATTTTTTTTCCTTCCAACATGATTTTTTTTATTTACTACTAACCCTAGTGGATCATATCCATCGGCCTATACTTCTAAAGTGTTAGTATTGTTAGAGGTGGGTGCAGGATTGAGGCTCTTGGACAACTAGATATGTTGAGGTTCTCATGCGCTATACGGTGAGAATATGTCCCCATGTTGGAGATAGATGTTACCCCCCCCCCAATGCTTAAGGGTAACTAGAGGAGCTCATGTCTTGTGTCCCAAAATGGATACAACGATCCTAACCATGATGATGATGATCGACATGCCCATAGATAAAATCCTAGAAAATCCCCTTAGATTTCTTTTTCTACTACATATTAGGCAAGATCATCACATCCAGTCAAATTGGTGTATGGGAGATGGTAAGCCAACATTATCATGAGGTATGTTAGTCCTTCTTTCATGTGAAGTGTTGTGATTAATTTACTAGGCATGTGGATGAGGATCATTGGTTGAAGTTGGATAATGGATCATTGACTCACAAATTTATGTTTGCTTCCTTGTTTCACCTTGGTAGCCAACATCTGTTCCCTAGTCCCGTGTTGTCACCACCCAAGGAAAAGGGGTACTATTGGGGGGGCCTCACAAGGGTAATATTGCATTCCCCACCATACTTATCACTTTCCATCCTAGAGCCTGTCACAGTGTACTAAACTTCGGTACTGGGTCATGGTCCATTCTCTCATGAGAAGAGGGGTTGAAGGTGTAGAGGTTGATTGTGGCTATTACTAAAAGAATAAAATAATGACGCTAAATAAATAAAGGAATGATAGCAAAGGAATCTCAAAAGCCAGTACAAACTTGAGCTTTACCCTTTCTGTGTTCGCCCCTGTCTGAAGCAGTGATGATATAGATTGAAACCTTATAAAAGGGTACTTTCAAATATGATAAGAGAAAAAATAAAAATGCAGATAAAGGGGTTTGGAAATAGTTAGCGCTTAGAAAGCGGTAAATAAAAACAAAGTGGACCCTCCACAAAATCACGCATATAAATGGACTCAATGACACCATAAGCCATGAAGTAATCCTAACACATACAAATATCACACTTACTCTTGAAGGGTTATTTTCTTCCATTGTTTCCCTTGATACATATCCCTCTACCTAGGTTTTTTCTTTCACTATTTTGATTGGCACAACTAATAGGTTTTGATGAAGTCCCTCCCATATTCAAACTTGCCAACGTACATAAAGTCCTGAACTGGTCTGATATTCAAAGGGGATACTGAAGTGAATTGTTCATGTGGCTTATATATTATGTAATAGCTTACTTTGCATGATTTAAGAACTAGTATATATTATGAACATTGTATTACTTGATTTCATATTCTATTTTCATTTGGATTCCCCTGAAATGGTTCTTTGAAGGATGCCCCGAGATTTCACCTGAGACGTTGTACCTTTATTGCAGGATATGGCACGTGTGATGTAGAGAAGTGAGTCACCCAATGACTTGACACTTTCATACATGGGATCTCACATCTTCAAGGCCTTAGATGATGGATAGATGGGATTTATTTTTGACAAATTTTGTCATGGTGGCAAATATATGGGAAGAAACCCCATACCCCCATACCCTGGGCTCTACACCCCATAGGCTATATTGCATTGGATGGAAGAAGTTTCACATGGATATGAGTAGATGACACACATAAATGATGCATATCCTTATCCTCTTCAAGCCCCACCACCTTGCACCTTGGACACTGGGAATTTAGATGTTGACATCATGCTCAGGTTTGATAGAGATGATGGGGTTTACTACTACTTGGATGCTAGTGATGACTTTGAGATGGGATGTAGCATTCTTCCACCACAGTTTTACCTCAAGAGATGACATGTGGCCTTGGAGAAGATATCCTATCCCATTGGGGGCATTATGTCACCACACATGTGATCGTTTATGTATTATTTTTGACATTTTGACATTTGTAAAGGAAAATATGAGGGGTTGGCCCCACTAAGAGACATGTATTTTCACTTTTGGTGACTTTTGGAGCATTAGGGTTTCCTTATAACTAAGGCTATATCTCCTCTCTTTTTTCATCATCACTTCCTCACTCATTTGTAGTGGGGAAACTTTAGAAAAGTTCGCTATTTTGTCTCTTTTGTCTCTTGGATCTCATGCACTATATTTGGAGGATATTTGTGGATGTTCTTTTCTTTCTTGGATGATGTATTATTGCAACTAGGGTTTTGTCTAGCCTAGAAACTTGGATAAGTAAGTAATTACTACAATTTCATGTCATTGCTAATTTTTTAAAGTGTTCATTACTATCGTGTTGCATGTTACTTTGTCTCGGTGAAAACCTAGGAAGGAGACATACATGTTTCTATCCTTCATATATATTTTTTTTGTCCAATTTTTGTGAAAGAATTCTTTGATAGGGTTGAGAACCTAAGGCTCAAGAGTGTTTTCATCTAAGGGTTTTGATCCTAGTCTTTTATCATTGACCTAGTTGATTTAGAAGAAAGAAAACAAAACCTAGGGATCAAGAGTGTTTTTACCCTAGGGATCATTTTCTTGAAGGTCTAGTCCTAAGGCCCAAGAGGTTTGCACCTTAGAGTTTAGAACTAACTCTTCTTATTTCATCTAGTTCAATATTCAAGCTATTACATACTTGACCCCATAATCCCTAAAAGACAATGACTCTAGTCTAAATCTATTCTTGTGGTGAAAATTGCATTCAAAATTAATATTTTGTCTCTCTCAACAATCCTGTTGACTTCCATAACCCTTATTTTTGTAAACAAATATTATTTATTGTTTTTGTTACAAAAGTTTTCTACAACCATTAATTTTTACTTTAATTTGATTCATACATACTTGGAAAGGTGGCTTAAGATACTCATAAATTTCATCTAGCAATTGGATAATACTGTACATGTTGAAGGCTTGTTTTTCATAATAAATTGATACATTTCTAAGCACTATTCTTGTTGTTGTTGCAAAATATTAATTGTTTTTTTACACTTGTTTATTGTTGTAATTTGCAACAACCATTACATTTATTGATCATCTTGTGTCTAAGAGATCATCTTTGAGATTTATAACTTTGTAATTGTCTATATTATGCTTCAAATTGTTTATTGTCTCGTACAACTGAAAAAATTACATGGTTACCTTCATTTCCTCTCTTAGACCTAAACCTAACCATCATGTGACCAATATAGAGGGTTGTAGGCTCAGCTAGTCTGGTTGTTTTATCCCTTGAGGTCGCCAAGGAAGCCACCCTTGTGGTGGACCTCCTTTCATCACTAAAATAAGGGAAGTATATACTTAGGTGATAGTGGTAGATGCTTCCAATTGTTACACAAGGTTGTGATCTTGTGGAGGGCTTTGCACAAGTACAAATCCTATGATAACACACCCGATTGGTCCATGATCTCTATTTAAAGAACATGGAGGGTCATTTCTCGATGATTGATTGTGAGAAACTCTCTTGTAAATCTCTCTATATTTTTTTTCTTTTGCGTTAATAAATTGCTTCAAGTGGCCATGTTGGTTGGGTTCGTGGATGTTTCCCCATAGGGTATTACCATGTAAAAAAATAGGTGTGTTGATTTTTAATCTAGTTGTGTGAGTGGTTACTGAAGGTGTTCATGTGAGTGGTTACTGAAGGTGTTCGTCCTTTGTTGGAATACATGTGTTGTCGAACACTAGGCTCTAACATTTCTTGGAGCATATGCTCAATCATAAACTCTCTTGTAAATCTCTCTATATTTTTTTTCTTTTGCGTTAATAAATTGCTTCAAGTGACCATGTTGGTTGGGTTCGTGGATGTTTCCCCATAGGGGTATTACCATGTGAAAAAATAGGTGTGTTGATTTTTAATCTAGTTGTGTGAGTGGTTATTGAAGGTGTTCGTGTGAGTGGTTACTGAAGGTGTTCGTCCTTTATTGTAATACATGTGTTTTAGAACACTAGGCTCTAACATTTCTTGGATCATATGCTCAATCTCACTCTTTTGTGCATATGAATACCCGTAAGGCCTAGTGTTGGGTGTTAAATTTATTAGTTGCAAATGAATACCATGGGCATGATCTCAAGTATGTGAAAGACCCTTAGAAATTTCTCCAAATACATTAGAATGATTGTTGATAACTATTTGGAGGTCCAATGACATAGATGATATAGATGTTTGAACATCTATTGAGCACAATTGTGAAATTATACCATGGTGTCCCTTTTTGAGTAATTTTTCCATGCTATTAAAGCTTATCACCTTAGAGGGTTTCCCTTGGTTACCTCTAAGATCAATTTAATTTCCTCCTAAGGGAAACCTGATGAAAAGATCTTGAAAATTAATGGCCACTATTCCCAATGATTGTAACCATTGGACCCATCATACAAAAACAAAACCACCCATTTGAATGGAAATAATGGGATATCCAATAAATACTCCCCCATATTGAGCTTAATACTATGGCACTTCCTAGAGAAATTTATGGTTCCTCTATATGGAATGATTACTTGAAACTTTGGTGCTAGAAATACAAATCAATTGAGATATTTTGTTAATTTGTAATTGATGAAGTTATAGGTACTACCATAATTGATCAACATTGTTACCTTTTTCTTTTTGATGTATCATTCTTTCTTGAGAGTTTGTGGAGTTGTCTTGTGATTTATGGAATAATAACTATGTAGGAAGTTTGAAACGTCCAAAATTTTGAGTGGACACTCCACCCATTAATTCTTGCTTCAAGATTCCATGATGATAGGTGGAGTGACCACTCGAAAAGTTGGACGTTTCAAACTTCCTACACAGTTATAATTCCAGAAATCTCAAGACAATTATGAAGAACTATGAAAATTTGCACACTTTAAGTTTGTGGAGTATTGATTCCAACCAATGCATGACAATATATTTTTGGAGCAACCTCTTCTATATCTATATCTTGTGATGGTTCCAATTCTTTATCTTCTTCATCTTCACAGTCTATGTAGAATAATTTCTTCTCACTGAATTTATAACCCTTATTGTACTTGTTGTCACAATTGAAACATTGTCCCTTTTCTCTTCTTTCATCCATTTGTTGAGGTGTCAACCTCGTCGGTTGAGTGGTCA
Organism: Picea abies; assembly: GCA_900067695.1. Lineage (NCBI taxonomy): Eukaryota > Viridiplantae > Streptophyta > Pinopsida > Pinales > Pinaceae > Picea > Picea abies. Next base: position 15,351 of record CBVK0101945629.1, read on the forward strand.
CCCTTCTAGTAGCCATATTTATGTTTCCCACTTTCCTCTATAGTTGAGTGGTCACCATAGTTCCCTCTATAATTGTTGGTGGTCACCCTTCTAGTAGCCATATTTTTGTTTTCCACTTTCCTTGCCATATTAAAAGCATTCTCTAGGGATTTAGATTTGAAGAGATACACCTCATGTTGAATGTTTTCCTTTAAAGTGCCCATATAGAGATCTAAAAAATTATCCTCTGGAATGTTCTTTACCATGAGAATGAGATTTTGGAATTGTTGAATGTGATCTATAATTGGACCTTTTTGTTGAATATTTATCAATTGACTAAAGAATTTTTTTCTCTTAATATCCCCATAATGTGATATCAATTCATCCGTAAAAATGGACCAAGAGATAATAAAATTATTTTCTCTTTCACAAAGTCATCGATACCAAACAAATTCATCATTTTCTAAATACAAGGATGAGATAAGTACCTTTTGTAAGCTTGGCACTTGGTGTATATCAAAGAATCTCTCCACCTAGAATATCCATGTTACAAGATCTTTACCATCAAACTTCTTCATATCGATATTTGGAATGAAGTAGTTCCTTGGTGTTGACTTGAATCCTTGATGTTGTGGATATTGATGTGATAAATAATCACGATTATGGGACTCAATATTTATTTCCTCATGATTTCCTTTCATTTTGATATATCCTATAGGGAGTCTCTCATCTAGATAAAATAAGACATGAAAGACATGAAATTTTGCAATTCTGGCATCTTCTTTTCCATATGCTCTCGATTTTCATCCATCTTCTTTTCCATATGCTCCCAATTTTCATCCATCTTCTTTTCCACCTTTCCAATTTGGTGAAACAATTCTACTATTTTTCCTCTTTATCACACATTTTGAATAATCTAAAATAGATCTTCCAATCAAAAGTTATGCAAATTCTAAGTTATGTACCTTCCAAACCCTTAATTTGGAGTATGTCTAGATGTATGGCCTTTGTCCTAATATATATATGAACTTGGAACCCTTATAAGTCTGAAATTGTGGCATGTCCTACTATGATATGAATTCTTAAAATCCTAAAAATTTCACTGTCTGAACCTTCACTGATAAAAATTTATAGCACAAATACCAATATGACTTATTTAAGGCTACTTTCAAGATTAGTAAAAAGGCCCGACTTCCACAAGATATATATCACAATTTATAATGATTCAAATTCTGAAAAAATTTCCACATATAATTAGCTATGTCTTCTTAGGATTCTAAAAAAAAATTATTTTAAAACTTTACCTAATTTTGTTTATAGCGAAAATAAAAAATGACTCGTTTGAGACTAATTTCAGGACTAGTCACAAACCCCAATTTCCATAGAATATTTCTCTGAAAATATAATGACTCGGAACCTGGAAATTTTACCAGACATACTTTGTTATGTTTTCCAATATCCACAAAGTTTCACTATCGAAAAATTATGAGAAAATTTTTTATAGCGAAAATCCCAAGATGACTCCTTTAAAATTGATTTCAGGATGAGTCAAAAACCCTATCGTCCATAGGCTATATCTTAAAAAGTATAAATAACCATAAATTTATGTTTTATCCTAACATACTTGGATATGTCTCTTGATTAACCTCCAAATTTCACCATCTGAAGCATCCCAAAAAAACATTAATGCGAAAACTCCAAGATGACTCGATTGAAGCAGAAAAACCCTAGGATCTATGCTTTGATACCAAATGTTATGAACCAATGCGTTGAGAATGACAAAAAAATCAATGAATAATCCTCCACATTGAGACAGAAACCTCTGTTTATAATATATTGAATGTACAAGAAGAGATATGATGATCCTAAGACTATGTCTCTTGGTATATATATAGGAGACAAAAGGTACAACTATAATGGAAGGGTACAATGAAGGGTTCTATTCTACATACAAATGTAACACTAGAATAATAATTCAATATCTAGGGCTTGATAAGGAGTTTTATACTTAACAGGGGATTTGTCTAGGGCTTGACAATAGATTTAGGTTTTATACCACTTTGTGAGCTTAAGACTAGTGTTGTTTTTATCTCTTTGGGCAAATGGAGTAAAGCCACACCTTGAATCTGGACTTAGATATCCAAGAAAAGTGAAGATTTGAAACCCTAGGGTTATAAACTCATATGCCTAGGATTAAATCTTGCACGAAAAAAAGTTGTAAGGTCTATAGAATCATAAACCCTAGGTATTATTTTCCTTCTTCCAGGATATCTAATTCAAAATCCAAGTGAACTAGATCAAACCCTAAGGTCTATAGAGTCATAAACCCTAGGTCTTGAAATATATAAAGACTAACCCTAGGTGGATAACGAATTTTAATCCCTAGAATAATTCTTTAAATGCTTCAACAAATTAAGCTGAATGAAAATGGGAGGGGAATAAACACTTGTAATCCCTCTTAGGGTTTCAAACAAGAAACTAGCATACAAGGTAACATGCAACAATTAACAATACAACATTCATCAAAATATACCATGAACAAGCACTTAAATTTGACAAATAAGACTTACTCAACCAAATCACTATGCATGAATAAACCCTAACTCAAGATCATCCACCAAAAATAAGAGAAAGCATCCACAAGATCATCCTTCCAAAGGTGCACACAAGTAATCTAGAGTGAAAAAGAGAAGAAGAGAGCAATAAAAGTGATATCTCACAAGTGATGAGTTATGATTTACAAAATGGAGCACTAGCCTATTTATATGAGGAAAACATAGTGTTATATCTTTCAAGAATCCCTAAAAACATAATAAATCCATGATACAAGTGAGATAGGTCGAGGTTGACCCCTCAAATATCCTCTAACAATAAATAAACATGCTAATACACCAAAATATGTCCTCCAAAGTCACACGTATGGGTGACAACATGATCCAAGAAGGTGTAGGAGGTATCTAAAGGCCACATCTCATAGTCAAGTGGTGGAAGCAAGGCGGAAGTCATGCCTCCTCATCAAGGTTCATATAATACATCAAAGACCAAACTATGAAATGATGCTCCAATGTCAAGCAAGCCCCATCATCATCAAAGTGTCCTAATGCATGATGTCATCATCAATGTGATCAATGTCCAAAGTGAAAAGGTTAGCCTCCAAGGTGTAATGGAAGTGCATCACCCCTCTAAATGGTTTCCAATCATGTCCCAGTACAACATTCTCCATCCAATGTATAATAAGCTCCATGTTGCTTTTCCCAAGATGTGGGATTCTTGCCCATCTGCCAACCAATATGACCATATAGGAAATATGATAGCTCATATGTCCATCGTCTAAGGTCCAGGAGGTGTGAGAGGATATGCCTGAATGTGCCAAGTCATCATGTGACCCAATGTTCTGCATCACACGTGCTATGTCATGTATAAAATACACAATGTCCTGGTGAAAGCATGGGGAAATCCTCCAAAGGACAATGTCAAGTGCACCCAAATCAAACAAATTCATATAATCAAGTAAAACCAACAATCACAAGGTTCAAGAGTCCTTAACAACATGTAAAGTAGGCCATCACTTTGTAAAGCAAGCCTTCGCTTAATAAATAAGCCACATAAGCAATTCACATTAGATATCCCCTTCAAAATTCACATTAACTCAAGAATTTATGCAATTTGGAAATTTTAGGTATGGGAGGACCATCAAACTACCCTATTAGGTGTGCCAATACCTAGGTAGAGGGATGTTTCCCAACAAAACTATCTAAGTGTAAGAATGGTGAATGAAAACGTGTTGGGTTGACTTCATGGTGATGGTGTCATTAACATGCAAGGTATCGTACTTGGTCCATTTCCATGAGCGCCTTTGTAAAGGGAGCACTTGCTACTTGAGATACCCTTTCCTCAACAATGTGTGTATTCCAAACCCCTTTCATGCCCTTTGATATTCATTTTTTATGCATTGTAAGTCCCCTTTTTAGGTTTCAACCATTTTTTTCTTTCTTTTTTTGTTGGGATTAAGTCATTTTATTTTATATGAATTCAATGCATTAGGACCAGGGGCGATTTCCTCATAGAGAGGGAGTAGAGTAGACCTCAAGCTGACCTTTGAATTTTAAAGTTGTCCATTCATTATCACACATTTCTTTCTTTCTTTTATAACATTTTTTCTTTATTTTTTATAACAATTGCATCAACCTTGAAATTCTATCCCTTCTTCCCATAGGAGGATGAACCACGAGCATTTTTGGTGTACATGTAATAGCCATATCGAATTTTATTACACTACGGAAGGCCCCCCTGTTACACACAAAATTTGCACACTACCTAGTGTCATACTAAGTGTCACACTTATGTCACTTTTTCATTAAGTGTCACACTTATGTACAGTTTCATTGTTGAGTGTTGTAATTCCAAAACGAAACTTTTATAAGGGTCACATTTATGTTTCATCACTCCAACACAATGGAACAACATTTTGTCATCTTCCCTATCCATTAAGGAGAAGAAAAACCCATTTTGAAGGTCGAAAACATCACTTTTTCCCTCACTTTTTGACCTAGTTGGAAGAGGGACAGCCCCCTACCATTGCTTCAGGAGCATCCCCCCCTTAGGGAAGCCCCTTGGTAGACCATTTTGGAGCATCCATGACACCATGTCTACCACTATAGGGGAGCATCCTTCCTATTAGGTTAGTCTTAACCAATTCCTCCTTTTTCTATGGGACAGTTCTGAGGATCTTTGGGTTGTTATGGTTTGATATGACTCATGGATTTGAGTTCCTCCATTTTGGGAAATAAATCCTAACCTAAGGAGGAAGATACTCAACCATTCCCTTGATTCTCTATGTTGTTTAATCCTTCCGATATCCCATATAAACTAGGCCTCTCAAGGTTGAAGGGATTTCATGAAAGGTATCAAACTTTTGATCTCAGACTTCAAAAGAATTATGTAGCATTTTGGAAATGCACATAAGGGGATGGAAAGGAGAAGCATGGAGGAGGCTTGCAACACATCATGATTGTAAGTGTTTCATGTTTCTCGTATTAATAAATAACTCAGCGTATTTCCATACATCTATATTATTCATTCTTTCTTGCATGTGTCTATTTGTGTTTCAAGTAGGATTGTTATCATTTGACATTAGATAGTAGTGGTAGAGAGTTTATCTATCCTTTTTTCATGTTCATATTCACGTTCAAGGTGTGGATCTATTGTAGATTTGGAAAAGAGAGGACAGATTACGATAAAATGTACCATTCCCCTTTATTCTCTCTCTCTCTCTCTCTCTCTCTCTCTC
>CBVK0101945632.1:0-20319 GCA_900067695.1 Picea abies
CTGGTGTTGATCATGACAGTTCTTGTACTTAGCATTGGCTTTCTGAAAAATCTCATGTACCTGTTGGTGGATGCATTGAATCTGCTCAATGAATCTAGTGTTGTTTTCCACCTCAGACTGGACATGGAAATATTCTTTGTGTGGGGTTGCAATAGGTAGTGCAACATCAATGGGACCCAAGGGTTGGAATCCCAACCCTACGTTAAATGGGCTATGGTCAGTGGAGCTATGGAGAGCCCTGTTGTATCTATGTTGAACATAGTATCTTCCGGAGTGTTTTTTTCATTATCACTATAGCAGTGAGACAGACGATCAAATGATTTAGGGTTGGTTTTAGGAGATCTAGGGGACTCTCTATATACCTAAAAGTACATGGGAATGATTGTCATATACATATTCTTTCTGATTCGATAGTACTATAAGGTTACCAACAAGTGTTATAGAGGTTTCCAGGAAGGTGAAACTTTGGTTTCTAGGCAACCCCGTTGTATTGTCTATATTTCATGTGTGTAGTCTTCCCTACCACACTTTTACCCATTGAACTACATATCTCTTTTCTTTAAATATGCCAATAGTAAATGTCTCTACCCTGGAAAAATAAAATTCCCATAGTTTGTGCAGAGAAAAGTGTTCTGATACCACTTGTTAGGTACCGGATCTATTAGAATTAGCAAAAAATAGAAATACTATAGAAAATACCAACGGAACAACAAAAGGTAGAGAGACACATTACCAACAACCATACCTTTATTGATAGGAAGAAATGTTCACTTGCCTCTTTGGATATTTGGATCAATCTTACTTGTTATGAATCCTTACAGGAAGACGAAGTTATGAATTAGTATATACCATGATATGGGAGCTTTCTTCAGAGCATATGGTTCTTTCTTTAACTTGCATATGAGATTTTATCGTCCCTTCTTTACAAAATATTATATTTTAAAAATGTACACTTATTGTTTTAATTCACCATTCAAAAATTCTAACTTGATGTCCATCTGATGTAAGCCATTATTTTTCTGAATAACTATTGGAATCATAAGTCTAATGGTGTTCATTTTAGCTAAAACTGAAAATGTGTCCTCATAATCCATTCCTTCCTTTTGTGAATAGACATTTTCAACCAATATATATTTAAATGTTCATATACTACCATCAAAATTGAACTTATATTTGTACACCCATTTTGAACCTATAGAAACATTTATTTTACGTAGTTCACTTAATTCCCAGGTGTCATTTTACATGACAATGTCATATTCCCCTTGCATAGCATTCATCCATTTTTTATTATCTTTCAAAACGCATGGCATGAGACATGACTTGAGACATCAAATATTTTTCAAAATCTAATTTTTATTCCACACTCATGACTTGAGACATTAGAGCATAATAGTTATAACTAATTGGATTCTTGATTTTCCTTGTTGATATTCATAGTTCCTCACTAATTAGTGGAGTAGCTCCACTCTTTCTCGTTGTATTCATGCAACTTATAGATTCTATACTTCTTTGTTACTAAAACAATCCATATGATATGGTTCAAATCCACAATAGAGCATTGATTGTTTAAAGGTGAAAACACATTCCAAGACTACAAATAGAAGGATGTAACTAACTAGATCAAATAATTAACTACTAATAAGGAAGGGAGGGGGGCATACTAGGTCTTTTACATTTGGTGAATATACCAACATTGAGATATTGTCATGCTCCTTCCAAGTTATTCCTTTTTCAACTTGAAAAAAAATTCAGTGTAGAATTACAAAGGAAAACAATTGTATCATAACTAACTTATATGCATTAAATTGAGAAAAATATAAATAATGTAAACAATTAGTATTATATGTAAAGAGATATTAAAACATGATGATCATATACAAAGAACACAATAATTTCAAGGGGAAAATGTATTTTTATTGATTGAAAAAATAAATTAGGTAGTTATCACCTAGACCTACTATGACATTGCTCCTTGAACAGACTCTAGGTCCCTCTACCTAGGTCATTGACTATAAATCGAACCTCTAAATCCAATTCCCATGAAGACCTAAATAAGATCAAGAGATACTTCTTGGAAAAATATGATAAACATAGAAAAAGGTTGGAAACAAGGGTTTCAAGGTTTGAGGACATGAATTGGTAGTGGGAATATAAAGGCTTGTAGACAAGACATGAAATATCCAACATAGCTTTTCTTCAAGAATGATTGTTATCTCCTCATGGCTTATGCTCAATTTATACCTTATCCAAGTGGTTGAAGTGGTTACAATTACTTATGTACATACAGTAGAGGGTTAGGATCTGGGTAAACCTGGGAACCCCACCCCAAAATGTGGAAATTATATTTTTTTGATGAAAAATGACATGTTTCTGACTTTCTTTGGAGAAACACGCATACACATCCCTTGCCTAGTTGTTAGGGAGCATATAAGTCAAAAAATATTATATTTTGAAGAATCCAAAGTAGGTAAAGGGGATTGATGTCTGTAATTAGGACATAAAAATGCCAAACAAAATATCAATACATATGTGGTGGATATTTATGATATAAGAGATCAATATGCCCTGTATTGTGTGAGATGAGAAGAGAAAATAATGGCTGGAATACATTATAAACCATAGAGGTAAATACTTAGTGGGATCGAGTGAAGGTCAACAAAATCCGATCTAGGAACATAACCTACAATAGAAGACATGTAAGAATACTCTCTTCCTGAGATGGGAATACCCATGCTCGAGAGTGACAAAATCATGGCTGCCAAATCAAGTAACCTACAGATCCTTGAATTATGTGTATATAGAAGTAGTGATCATGGAAATGAAAATGAATACACAATACATCCATGTCAAAATATATCATACCCATGAAAGAGATAAACAATGGGTCTATGTCTCAAAATTAGTGAAGGATATCTTGAAACAAGAACTAAATACTTGATCCCCCATAAGTAACAATGCCATGAGTGGAACTGGTAGTATCCAACACAACTAGGGAAACAAAATAAAAGAGGTGATGCTACTATGGACCCGAGGTATTTAAATCAACCATTGATGGTATGAGTATGCACTATGAAAATAGATGTGTTGAAGTCGATTAAAGTGACAATTTTTTTGGTTAGAGGTCATTGATGTATACTACTAACAAACATCATCCAACACAACGAGAATGATAATGGGCCTCAAGGTACCTAGTACAATATAGAAAGGGAGAATAAAGGAGTTGAGACCAAATACTTGTAGAATATATCAATCAAGGGACATTGATGTATTCCCATTGTCAATAACAACGAAACCTGTCATTTATGACTGCAATCCCCAAGGTACTATTAAAAACTTGATATCCCTATCCCATATAAATATGTGCCAAGAATCAAGGAATCCCACATCATCAAAACAAGGAGTTTTAGAAGGCCAAAGATTTAGAAGAAATCAGATGAAAATATTGAAAGGACCAACTCTGAAGTACATCTCTTGCATGCACCAGATGGAAGAGTGAAGGAAAGTGACCCTTTCAATAGTAGCCAAAAATGAAAACTTCCAATAGAGTAAAGGAAACAACCAATAAGGACAAATGAAATCCAAGGTATTGCACAAATCCTAATGTATGAATAATGTTCTTTTAATAGAGGACAAGGGAAACCACTTGGTCAATTACCAATGATGAAATATCATCTACTGAGCACAAGTTCACCTATCAATGATATAAATAGGCTCAGGGTGTGACTCTAGGGAAAACTATCAAATAAATGTGTTGTAGTCGATAAGAGTTGACCTACCAACATGATGTGAATGGGGACATTCCATACCAGCATGACTATAGGACAAATATGTTTTTGATTTGGAGAATTACTTAACATACAAGAAGGCCAACTTGCAAATTCAGGAATTATGAGGAATTAACAACATAGGCTAAAATTATTTTGAACAAAAGAATTAAACAATAGAGTGACTAGATAACATGGAGTAAAGGATGAACATTGGCGTATGTTTGGCATATGGGTAGAATCAACAAAATATCCATAGTGACTAGAAGAAAAAAGATCTAGGGGAGTAAAAAATATGTGTAACTAGGTCAGTTTCCTAAATCCATACTAAACCAAAACTGTTGAGATATATAATCAAAAAATTGTGCTTTATTCAAAGGTGACATGACTGCTACGAAAAAAAATAAAAAAAAGAGACACTTTCCCATGCTCTTTTTATTTTCTTGTTCGTATTAGAAAAACTAAAAAATAATTAAAGAATGCTAAAATACAATGTAGAAAATGAGTGTCATGGGAAAGAAAACTAGTTCCAAGCATAAGGAACATACATATGCTCAATGCAAGGAAATGTGTGCAGGATATGGACACTCAGGGAATGTTTCTTCCTAGGATACAAGTGTTAAATTGAAAAGGTAAATATTGTAATGATAGAAACATATGAGAATGCATAAGGAAATGGTGAAGCAACGACAAGATGAAGCCACCAATACTCTTAAAATCACAAGTGGTAAATATGCAATGCAATTAATACTAAACACAAAGAGTATGGGATCCTCACGATTAATAGATACAAAAATATTGAGAAGAATATCAGGTTTTCATTGCAATGTCACGGAGGGACTAAACAATACTCTTGAGCATATGAAAATACTTTAGCATAGGTTCCAAAAGGAAAAAAATGGTGCTATCTACGATGCACATGGGAATTAGTCTCTACCACAAACAAAATCAAGGTTAAATTCAACGGGAAAAGTCTTGTGTCGCTAGTAAGTGGGATCAACCCGAAGGCAGATGTATAATAGTCACTAGATGTGAAAAATGCAAGCCAAAAATAGCCTTACCTATATGCCAGTGATGAAAACATTACCTTTAAAGAGTCAAATAAGTGGATGAGACAAACCTGAAAAACACGATTGTTCATCATCTTCCCTGAAAATATTGCACCCAAAAAGGTTATCTACACTCGAAAATTAGTTCATTAGGTGTCAAAAAAACATAAACATGATAAAAAAAAATATAAAAAAGTGGGTAAAAACTATCTTTAAATAGTAAAAATTTCCCAATTTACGATAACATTTGTGTTTTTTACCAAAATAGTGAAATTGATGTGAAAAATATCTCAAACTTTAGTTGGTGATTGCAGGAGCTACAAAGGATGAAATTGGACATTGTCTTAACCTAGTAGGAGAGCTCTTCTTCCTCGTCAATTTTATCCAATCTTATTTATAGTTTTTTTAAATTTTTAAGTAGGATTCTAAATTTTCTAAAGGGGGAGGACTTGTAAACACGTGTCTTTGTAAAGGGTGCTTACAAGAGGTCCTATACATTCCTTCCCTTCAATAAAAACATGCATGTACACATCTCCCTTAAAGGGAAACCATGTATAATGTTGTGAAAAATGAAAAAATGGAATATTAACCCCCTTTTCTTTTGGAAAATTTCAGAATGGTGGTAGAGTGGAGGGAGAGAGAGCACAAGGACATAGAAAACCAAGTTCTTGAAGACATTGAGGCCTTGGAAGATCTTTGACAATGTGTTATTGTGATGTTATTGCAACTTCTTATTAACTATTGGGAGCTAGCTACAAACACTTTTATGCTTGATGGTCAATCTATTCAGATAGAGGTTGAGGATATCTAATTTATTAGAGGAGTCTCACGATGGGGTGACATTTTATACCTCCATACATGATGAGGATGGGGCATGACCATTGAGGAATATGTTTTCCTTTACTGCACTCCAGGTACTGAATGGGTTGGGAGCCAAGTCCTAATCTAAAACATAGAGAGTGTGAGTTTTAATATCATGTTGTTGAACATTTCTAGGATTGCATGATTGATGACAATGCATCAGGATTCTAGGGAAAAAAATGGTTTACGCAGTAGAGTTCTTATGACCAACCATCCATGAATAGATCTCATGTTTATTAAATGCACGAAAATACAACTGACTGACTGTAAACAAGGAAATATGAAAAACATTAGCTATGGGTGGCTTCCATTAGTCCTAGAGTGTACATGGAACCACATGAAATCATATAACCATGAGTGGCCATATGAGTAGGACTTATTATATGGATTGGGGGGTGGACAATTATCCAACCCATATGACGATGGCTTCTTCCATTGGTGGGAGAGACAAGTCACTGTTATTAATTATTATCCCTATGAACGATTAAACTTCAGTCAAGACTGAGATATCCTTGTTCGACCTGGAACCACATTGGTAGAGATAGGAAAAAGGATTTAAGTTTTTATTGATTTTATTTAATCAAATTCTCAAGAAGTAAACCAAAAAAAAATGATTTTTGTGTGGGTAACAAAGCTAAAACAATGACATGAATGTGTAGATATTGGATTGAGGAGACTCAAGGGATAGACTCACCACCGACACACATGACGCCACATGGAGAGGTAAAGTGGAGATGCCAAAAGAGTAGATATTTTTATTCAAAATGTCGAGATTAATATGAACCGCTTGAGACACCAAGTCCCCATGGTGCATATAGAGGACCTACCAGAGCATATGCAATGACATATTTCTTGGGTTGCCTAGGCTTGGGTGCATATTTTCCGGCATTTATCTAACATCATCGTCTGCTACTGAGACACTCATGCATGGGTCAGGCCCCTCCATTCATTTTTATGTATTATTGTATCAGTATATAGATATAAATGCACGAGGCTAGGAGCTTGTTTTTGTAACATTGACCCACTTTTTTTGTACTTAATGAATACTAAAGCAATACATATACACCTTTTTTCCTTGGTATACTTATTTTTTTATGTGCAAATGCGACATACGATTATATACATTTATGCATGCGTATGATTGTAATGTTAATTATGAAACAAATGCCAACCTAACACATAATTAGCATATGCATCGTATACTAAATTTGCAATCCTATAAAATTGAACGTACATGATGCAGTCAAAATATTGTTCCAAAATACGTAACCAAAGGAATCATTGGAGAAGACTAGGATTTCACACATGTTATTCACCATTCAACTACAACACTACCAATTGGGAATCTAGAAAAACTTATAGATATAGGATGCCAAGAAAAAATGGCATCCCTAAGAAGTTACATCATGACACTATATTCGACAACATTGTTGGTTTTTGTCCCCAGAAAAGCGCTTCCAGAAGTTACTAGTTGGCCCATAGGAGAGTAAATCACCCATGTAGTTGAATCTAGGTTCCAATTTTGAGGGTTTGTGCCATCCACGAACCCTATGAATATTTCAAACTCTAGTGACATATTCCAATCAAGCAGAAGCACCATAAGAAAACCAAGACATAAATAAAGGAACTAAGCTAGTCCTAAATACTACTAATATACAATAATTACAAAGGGGAAAATGCTTGAGCATTAACTCTCAAGCATAGTGCCTCCTAATATAGAGTCCATTTATGGGCTCCAACAACACATTACATTCATAATATAATAATTCATAAGCTCATTTTTGCAAGAAATGCCTCACAATTTATAGACCGTGCCACATTAGGTTAAATTGTCCTGCTCCTAATGCATATGTATCTTGATCATAAACCAAAACAAGGTCTCCCTCACAAAATATCTTTAGGTGAACAGACTGATCGTATTGACTTTTAACATGATTTTTGTGAGTCTCATTCATCGTGGACGCATCATGACGTTTCTCATAGAGATGCTCCAGGTGAACGAGACATGCCTCCAACTTATTCTTCTTAGAGAGAAGCTCAAAACAAAATTGAATGGAGGAATCTCATGTAATATCCCCACTTTCATCCCCAATTTAATTAATTCATAATCTCGATATGAATGTGGATCAAGGATGATTTCAAGGATGTAAATTTATATTAAAATTTAGAAATGTGGGCTAATATTACTAGTCCTTCATATGCAAAATGTAAAATGTTTGGCAATAGTTTTGTAAAAATGTTCAAATTTCTAAGGATTTTATATAGTTTCTATAAAATTTTGGTGATTTGTAAGGTAAAACAATTTTATTTTATGGAATTTGGGTGAATAATTTTTAGAAAAAATGGAAATTGGTGAATCGTTTTTTGGGAAAAAACATGGAAAATTAGCCCATTTGTGAAATTTATGGAAAATTAGCCCATTTGTGAAATTTAGCCCCTAAAATCATCTATGTTGTGGATATGGCCAAGAGATATAATATGTATAATGTACTTTATTAATTTTAATAAATATAATGTGATACTAGTTATTGGGGACATGGACAGAGATGGGGGCTGATTAATTCACAAGAAAAGGTAAAATTCCTAGGGAGTGTCTAAGAGGGGGGAATGGGGGGAAATTAATTATGGGTTTTAATTCAAAACAATATTTCTGAATTTTATTATCATTTGGGAAAAACACTATTTTTTATTTGAGTGTATGAGAGCCCGATAATTAAACTCATGTAAGAGGGAACATGGGAGAGTCACATCCCATAGTTATTGGAAGCATGGGGTTGAAGCATAGTAAACATTGGGCAAAGTGGGAAATCAATTGTCTTGGGAAAAGAGAGGATATTCATATGGGTAGCAACATGTAATTTTTCACATTCAGGTTTTTCATGAACAACAAGTAGAGGATATCATAGAATATCTTGGGAGATGAAGAAATAAGGTTGGGAAAATTCTAGATCATGTTGGAGTATTCTTGGAGCATTTTGGAGCTAGAAATCGAAGATCCAGGTTGCCAGGCCTCCAGAGTGAACTCATGAGTGATTTTCACTGTAACAAGAAGACTTTTCTATTGGTTACTGGTATTTTTCTAGGTAGTGAGTTCCCTTGATCTCCCAGTAGATATATTCCTGGTTACCTATGCCAGAGAGACCCTGATAAATGAATGGGACACCTCATGGAAAAAGGAAGAGGAAGATATCTAGAGGAAAATTAGGATAGTTCTGGAAGAATACCATTGGGTTGTGTGAGAGTGAGTTGTGAGTGGACTGTGAGAGATACCCTTCTCTTGTGGATTCCTAGCCCCAAATCAAGGTTGACTTGCTTTTGAGATTTAGAGAAGTAGGTCTATGGTTGGGTGGAATGTCTTTCCCAAGAAACAGGTTTCACAAACATTTAAAAAAAAAGATATTTGTTTATCTATTTTTAGAGTTAATCCATTTGTTTAATTGTTTTTCTTATCTCTGTGTATGTGAATGGTTTATTTTCTACTGTGAATGTGTTTAATAGTTGCATTGATTTTCATTTAGAACATTGTAGATGCACTTCATTATGGGTATTAGAATTTAGTCAAATATGAGTTCAAATTGTAACTGGTAAGGTACACAAATTAATTAGTAGAAGAAAATTTTCATTTTATGTGTATATTCATGTAGTAAAGTTCCTTAGTTAAGTTGCGAGACATTACAATTCGATATTAGATCTTAAGGTGAAACAATGATATTTTATGGACTAGGAGCCAATGCAAATTTAGTAAGTTCATGGTTGCATATTTTGTATTATGACGAATTTGGGGGAAAAATGGTGAACCAAAGTGAAATCCCCAAATTAAGGAAAGATTTTGACTTTAAGTGGTTAAGAGAAGACAAAGAAGAAAATCCGTGGTTTCGAGTGTAAGTTGCAGATTCAATTTTCACCTAGAGGGTTGAAATCCTTTCTACTTTATGGAAGTTGTGAAGTTTAATAATCGATGACCCATATTAAATTTGACTATGGAGATCCATGGTTGACATTCAATCATAGATGGTACGAATAGGGAATTATCGATAGGCCTTCGGGAAGAAGGTTTAAGAAAATCCTTAGAGACAGGTAATAAGAGCCTTTGATCGAAATTTTCCTTAGCCATCAGATCTAGTGGAGAAGTTGTTTTGGAAATACTAGTATGGAAGGTTGTGCATGTTTTGGCATCTGAATTTCATTTGACCGAGTTAAAGGTCAATATTTTTTAATTGTTTGCAAAGAATCTTGATCATTGGACGCGAGAAATATCAACCATTATGTTTCTCAGAAAGATCCATTCGGGAATCTCGAGGGTAAATTCACTTTATGATGAAGTCAAGTTGACCAAGGTAATAGGTATACAACTTGGGAGCCCGATATAATCATGGTCATTGATCGACATGATTGTTGATTGTTTGATCTATCAAATGAGTATGTTGTCTTGGAAGTCTTGAGGGTTGAAGAGAACACCAAGTCAATTTCCAAATCAACATGCCATGTCAAAGGACATGTCAACAAGGGTTGGAATATCAAATATTTCCACATATAAGGATGATGTAGGTCCTCGGGAGGACAAACTATGAATGTTTCATAAATGAGTGTTTTGTATGGCTTCATAAGGGATGGTTTTCAATAGTATTCAGAAGAAGGTTGTTGAAAAGTTTTTTCGAGGAGAAGATTTCTGATGGGTAAGTCCAACAGAGTGAGCTTGATAGAATATCGTAGTTCAAAGTTCAAAAATTTCAATGGACAAGGAAAACCCCTCTTCCGATCAAAGTTTTTTGATGAGAAGATTTTGATAGTGTTTGGGTTTTAGATTTCAGAAGGATTTGCAAGAGGGAAAGATTTATATGTTTGGATGGGAAGAACCCAAAAATAATATGATTATTATAAGTTCCAAGTTTGAATTAACTTGCGGTTACAATAGTAAATTAGTGAATTTTCCATGAAAATACCATTTTTTGAAGGTCTTCCTCTTACTGGGTATTTTTTAGGGACTAAACAATGTTTTTAGAAAATCAAATTTCAAAAGCCTCTGTGTACATCTAGTACACAAAAGTGTCTTCTTATAAAATTAAATATTTCAAGGAAATATTTCCAATGATCTATTTTGATTGCAAAACAGAGCTTGTACGAAGAAGTCATAGCTTAAATAGACAATGGTAAAATTCAGTACTAGATTTATTTTAGAGCGCATAATGCCTTACTCAAGAGTTAGTTTGGGGCCCAAGAGTAGTCTATGGAAATCTCGTGGATTTTAGAATTAAGCCATCGATCCATATTTGAGTTTTGGGTATCCAAAAATGTGTTGGGAGAGAAAGATGACACTTGTAGCATGTCGTGTTGAAAAAAGGAAAATGGTCAAAACTTCTGAAGACCATAACTTTCTGTTTAGAACTCAGAATTCAGAAAATAAATAGTATATGGGAAGTTATTTAGGAGGAGAATCCATATATTAACCCAAAAAATTAATTTGAAATTTTTTTTTTGCATTCAAATCAAAATGAGATGATTAGTGACATTAAAGGGAATACAAATTTATGCATTATTTTCCAAAATTGTGTGTACATATTTTTGTCTAACACAAATTTATTTTCAAGAATATTTTCTGTAGAATTATAGGTTCAAAAAATAAGTTTGGTTCCTATATGATAACCAAAACAATGGAAGATTTCCAGCAATCCTACATTCATGAGGAGGAATTCAAAGGTCTTCATGTCAACATGGGGAATGTTAAGAACGAGTCCAATGGAAGAAGAGACACACAAGATCTTGTAACTATGAGGATCCTATAGAGAAAAGTGTATAGATATAGGGTTGATAACGATATTATTATGAAAGCTTAGGAAGAGACACTTCAGAGCTTGAACATACTACAAAAGAAATCCAATAAAGACTTTGACACAAATCAAGAATATAGTGTTACACAAGTGACAACATCCAAATCTTATAGAAGAAGGGAAGAGTGTGGGAGTGATAGATAGTCAAGGAGCACAAGGAGGCACCATCATTCCCCGGAGAAATCCACTAGGAGAGCTCTTACCATTTCTGGGACAGGGAGAAGCCCAAGTGTGTTTCCTCTTAGTAGACAAAGGAGAAGGCATGATGGAGAAATCTTGCAAGGTTAAGTCAGGAAGATCAATCCACCTACTTCCAATGGTGAGCATAATAATGGAGAATAGGTTGAGTCTTTGTTATTAGAAATGAAGAAATATTTCCAATTGCATGATTACCCCTTGAGGATAGAGATGGAAATTGAAACCTACCACTTGCAAAGGAAGGAAACCATGTGGTGGGATTATCTTAAGAAATCCAAGCATATTGATGAGAAGAGAGTATCATGGAAGTGATTTAAAGGATATTTCCAAGAGAAATATTTTTCTTAGCATTACTTTGAAAGGAAGATGAAAGAGTTGTTTGAACTCAAGTTGGGAATCATGAAAATGGATTAATACGAGAAAAGATTCTTTGAATTGTTGAAGTTTGTAAACTTCATAAAAGATGAGAAAGTAAAAATACAAACTTTTCTTAGTGGATTACCCTCCCTCCATAGTGAAAAGATACAATAGTATAACCCCAGGACATTTGAGGAATCCATAAGGAGAGAAAAATATATTTATGAGTAGAGAAGAGGGAGGATAGTCTTCCAAAATAATTGGAATGACAAGATGAAATGAAAGATGGATCAAAGGAAAAAGGGTTTTAAGCCACCCTTTTTCAAGAATAACTCCCAAACAAATTATAAAGGAAAATCAACTCAAAATGAATAGAAGACAACATATTCTTTTGGGAAAAGCCAACGAAGAAAAACCTGTACAATGTTGGGGATGTGAGGGGAATCACTTGTATAGGGGCTTCCCTCACAAAGGAGAAGGAATGAGGAGCTATCCATAGTTACATAAACTCTAACATTATTGAATCATTTCACTTGCAGAGGAGTAATCATAAGAAGTATTGGTTAGGGAAGTTGGACATAGGGGGCTAAGAGAAATATCAATGAGTTGGTTAAATATTGCCTAATAGACATGAATGGAATCAATACAAAGGTAGATTTAAACATCACAACTTTGGGTTCATATGATTTTCTAATTGGAATGGATTGGTTGGAAAAGAACCATTTTGTCCTAGATTCTTACAACAATACAATAACTTGTGTTAACTAGAAAGGAAAACGAGGCAAGATTCAAGGAATTCCTAGAATTGTAGTTGTTAGAGAAATTTCAGCCATGCAGTTGAAAAAACATTTCAGGAAGGGATGTCAAATTTTTGCAGCCCATATGGAAGAGATAGCTAGAGATAAAGTGGCAAGTATTGAATACCATCATGTATTAAAATATTTTGAAGATTTTTTTTAGGAAGTTTCAGGATTTCCACCAAAGAGAGACATTGATCAACATTGATTTGGTTCTACAGGCTTCCTTAGTGTCCAAGACACATTACAGAATGGTAACACCATAATTGAAAGAGTTGTAGATGCAACTAGAGGAACTTTTGAAGAAGGCGTATATATGCACAAGTGTGTCACCTTAGGAATCCATAGTTCTTTTTGTAAATAAGAAGGATGGGACCTTAAGGATATTTATTGATTTAAGACAACTGAATAAGATCACTATAAACAACAAATATCCTTTCCCAAGGATTGCTAATCTATTTGATCAACATAAGGGTGCAAGAATATTTTCCAAGTTTGACTTGAGGTCAAGTTATCATCAAGTGGGGATAAAGGAAGAATATATTAGCAAGACAACATTCAGAAAAAGATATGAGAATTACAAATTCATGGTAGTTAGATTTGAACTATCAAATTCCACAACCGTTTTCATGTGTCTGATGAATGGAGTGTTCAGGGAGTACCTCGACAAGTTTGTAATTGTTTTCTTAGATGATATTCTTATCTACTCTAAGTATGCGGAGGAACATGAAAATAATTTAAGAATGGTCATAAGGGTTTTAAGGGAACATAATTGTATGTCAATTTATGTAAAGTGCATATTTTAACAAAAGAAGATCCACTACTTGGGACATATAACTTAAGAAGACAATATAGTAGTCGATCCCAAGAAGACAGAGGCCATTAGAGGATGGCCAATGCCATTAAATGTGAAAAATATTAGGTTATTTATTGGTCTTGCAGGTTATTACCAAAGATTCATAAAGGGGTTTTGAAATATTGTAATCCTAATCACTTATTTGCAAAACAAGGGAGTGAAATTTGAATGGACTCCAAATTGTGAAGAAAGTTTTTAGTAGTTAAAATATATTTTGACAAGTGCACCGATATTAAATATTGTAGATCTGGATGAATATTTTGTATTATGCATTGATTCATGCAAGGAAGGGCTCAGTGGAGTTCTTAGTCAAAAGGATCATGTGGGATGCTATAAGTCCCCAAAATTAAAAGAGCATGAGAGAAATTATACCTTACATGATCTAGAGTTGGAAGCCATTGTATATGCATTAAAAATTTGGAGACATTACATAATGGTGAGGATTTTTGAGCTAATAACATACCACTTTGTTCTAAGACATTTATTTGGACAAGCAACATCAAATGCTAGGAAAACTAGATGGTTGGAATTTCTTAGTGAGTATGACATTGAAATTAAACATATAAAAGGCCAAGAAAATCATGTGGTTGATGCACTTAGTAGAAGAGCTCATGATATGCATGTTTCATCCATATATATGTACATAATAGATTGAAAATATAAAATTCTTGAAGCAAAAATTGAGATCAACATTGTTTACAGATAAAAGAAAACTTACCACAAAGCAATTTACAACACAAATTTAAAAATTATGAATTGAAGGAAGATGGAACACTCTTATACAAAGCCAAGTTGTATGTGTCAAATTCAATGGAGATGAAGAATATAATGTCGATACAAATGCACAATGTGCCATATGTTGGGCACCCAAAATATCATAAATCCATCATAGTTGTAAGGGGTCAATACTTTTGGTTAGGAATGAAGAAAGAAGTAGATAATTACATAGTCCAGTGTCTAGAGTGTCAGAAGATAAAGACAGATCAAAAAAATCTAGAGGGGATTCTACAACCATATATCATTCTGGAATGGAAGTGGGAAGTGGTCACAATATATTTTATTACAATGTTTCCCATAATAGTGCAACAACATGATTCCACCATGTTGGTGGTGGAAAAATTGACTAAGAAATCCCATTTTATTCCCGTAGAGAAAACAAAAAAGAAAACAAGCATTGCATAGACTTACATGAAGGAAGTTTCCATGCTACATGGAGTCACTAAGGGAATAGTTGCAGATAGAGATTCAAAGTTTACTTCCAAATTCTTCCATGGTTTGTTCAAAGGATTTGGGACAAATATGAAACTTAGTACAATGTATCACCCATAATCAGATGGGAAAATAGAGAGGACTAATAGGATAATTGAATATATGCCTAGGATGTATGTGATGGACCAACCATCAAACTAGGAATACTGTATCAACTTAGTGTAGTTTTCTTACAATAATGGGTATCAATCCTCATTAAAAATGATTCCATTTGAAGCATTGTATGAAAGGAAATGTAAAAAAACAATGATCTAGGATAACCCAATATACAAAGTTGTTATTGTGCCACATTGGTTAAAGGAAATGGAAGATTAGATGGTGAATATCAGGAAGAATTCAATGGATTCTCAAGATAGGTAGAAGATTTATGCAGACAAGAACATAATTTTTAGATATTTTAAAGTGGGAGAACATGTTTTCCTAAAAGTGAAAGGAAAAAGAAGCTCTATAAGATTGGGTTGTTGCACAAAGTTGGGAGCAAGTGGGAATTTTGAAATATTAGAGAAGATAGAGCCAATTTATTACATACTAGAATTTCCTACATCCATGAGAGTGCATAATGTATTTCATGTATTATTATTAAATAAATATGTTCATAACCCTAACCGCAAAATTTATTGGATTGTGATGCAGGTAGAAAACGAAGGGGATTTGAGGGTAGAAACAATATACATCTTGTACTATAAAGTCAAAGTGCTATTGAACAAATCCATGGGTTTGGTAAAATTTCAATAGACCTGCTATGGTCCTGAGGATTTAACATGGGAGTATGAAGAAACCATGCGAGAGGAGTACCCACAAAAGTTTTCCAATATTGAAGAAAATAGAAACTAAAATGAAAGACTCCATTTTGGGGTAGCTAGAGTTCCAAAAACACAATCTTGGAATTCTGGTCACATGTGTTGTTATCCCTGATAAAATAATGGTTTAACCCAATGGACTAAGAGAAGTGAAGGGGGCTCATTCCTGAGGTCAACAAGTCGAGAGAAATATGATATTTTGGTTGGGATTTTTGTTGGAGGGTAAAAATTGCATATTTTTGCTTTCTTTTATGAATATGTTATTATGATGTAAAATTTGTGTATATATCTCAGCATGGTGTTGTGCATCAAGGATGATGCAGAATTGTAGGGGCAGGGTAATGTAACAACCCCACTATAATTCCCAATTTAATTAATGCATAATGTATATATGAATGTGGCTATGGACAAGCGATGTAATATGATAAATATGTTTTTTGAATTAAAAAAAAATATAATGTGATACCAATTGTTGGGTATATGAAAATACATTGAGGTTGATTAATCCACAAGAAAAATGGGAATTCCTAGGGAGTGTCTAAGAGGGGCCCAAGGGGGGAATTAATTATGCATATTAATTCAAACCCATATTTATGAATTTTATTATCGTTTAGGGAAAACTTATATTTTCTATTTGAGTGTATGAGAGCCCAATAATTAAACTCATGTAAGAGGGTGGGAGGGAGATTCACATGCCATAGTTACTGGAAGTACGAGAATGAAGAAAAATCAACATTGGAAAAAGTAGGAAGTCAACTATCTCGGGAAAAGGGAGGAAAATCATATCAGTAGTAGTAGGCAGTTTTTCACATTTAGTGTTTTCCATAACAAGTAGAGCATTGGGAGAAGTGCTTGGGAGATGAAGAAAGAAGGATAGGAAAATTATGGATCATGTTAGAGAATTTTTGGAGTGATTTGAAGATGGAAATTGAATATTCGGGTTGTCAGGCATGAAGAGTGAAATCGTGAGTGAGTTATACTATAATAGCAAGAGTTTTTTGTTTGTTACTAGTATTTTTCTAGGCAATGACTTCCCTTGAGTTTATAGTAGAGATATTCCTATATACCTATGCCATATAGAGCCTAATAAATGAGCGAGATTTCTCATGGAGTGACAGTAGTGAATGGGTACATTCCTTATTGTTGGATGTTCAAGAGGAAGAGAGTTGGACAAAATTCGTGATAGTTGTAGGAGAATACTAGTGGGTTGTGTGAGAGTAAGTTGTGAGTGGACTATGAGAGACACCCTTATCTTCTAGATTCCTAACCCCATCTCATGGGTGAATTTCGGTTGAGATTTAGAGAAATGGTTATATGATTGGGTGGAACATACTTCATTTGTAACGTGTTGCAAAAACATTTCAAAAAAAAGATACATGTTTATCTATTTTCTCAGTTATTCCATAAGTTTAATTGTTGTTCTTAACTATGTGTATGTGAATGGTTTATTTTCTACTGTGTGTTAGCACTTGGTAAATTGTTGGGATGAAGAGAAACGAAGTACCAAGGTAACCTACAAAACAACTTTAAGATTGGAAACTAGCCTTTCCAATCTAGAGAGGGCTCTCTCTGAGACTTAAGATTGGAAACTAGCCTTTCCAATCTAGAGAGGGCTCTCTCTGAGACCTAGTCTCTAATAGATAATGACTTTGGATTATCGGCTAGATTTATGTGTTTGGGAAATGTTTCCAATTTTGTTGGAAAGGAAATATAGAACTTTGGGCTATGGATTCAACCTCGTGAAAGTGAGAGAAATCAATGACTAGTAAAGGAAACTTTGAGAGGATAAAGACTAAATAGGCAATGGTCTTTCATTTTAAATGTCGTCGTGTATGGTGGAAGAAAAGAGTACATAAAGCAAATCAGAGCACCATTAAAGATAAATTCTAACTTACTTAGAAAAAAACACAGAGTTTAAATGGTTGAGTCTAAAGCATCGCGCGATGAATTTTAAACTCATTAGACGCTCCAATTTAAACAAAGAGAACAAACATGAATTTACAGGAAACATGAAGTACATAAATAGATAGGATCAAAATACATCAAACCACCATCATTAGAATCGTTTCGTCAAATCTTCAAAAATTTTGCATTGTTATTTCTATTCAGATTCAAATATTTCATTCAAGAGTCCTTTGTCTACACTACTTTTCCAACCTCACTTACATTGAGAAGATACAATATAAAGAAAATCCATGCCCTCTCTGGCTGCTATGAATCAAACTACTTTTCCTGGAATTTCGGATTCAGTTACTTCCTCCTAGATGACCTTTTGAATAGAGTTTACTAAAAATGGAAACCCAACTGCACCCAATCATATCATAACTGACACCTTTGTATCAATCATTCAGTCATGAGTAACATTCATACATCAGGTTGTGATAAATTGGAGTTTTATTTTATGAGGTGCCCGAGTAATCGAGCACACTGTTGGAAACTATGTCATCATGTGTAACTGGCTCTGGTTGCTACTGCACCATCACTGGTCATAGCATGCACGTGGTGATATGGTGTAGTGGATGTTTGTTTGTTGTCGTTCATGCAAATCCAGGTGGCAATCATAGTTGGGAGGTCATACATCTCTTCCAAAACTAACATGCATTTCAATTACACCTGTCCTCCTCAACATGTAACTTTGCAACATCCATGCAAAAAATATTCACTGCGCGGGTGCTACGTCAGACTTCTTGTTACCGATAGGAAACAGGACACACAGGGAGAAAGATTTCATGCCCTGATCAAAAAGGACAAAAAGGGGTTGTCTCACTCATGCCTCTGGCCTCACTTGCAACCTTAAAACCCTAAGTGTTTTCCTAAGAGACCAGTTCTGTTTGTTCATATTCTTCACTTACCTCCACAAGAACACATTTACTTTCATCTTTGGTTGAGCGTTGGCGAGAGCCGAGTGAGTGTTATCCATGGTCAGTCTTCATTCCTTGAAGTGATATGAGATTATTTCTTCTAAAACCCTTTATTCCCGCCGCAACTAAATGATTACATTTTGCGCCTCTCTGACTTGTATTTTGAGCCAATTTTCATTCCCTTCTCAAATCCACAACGCTGGATTTTCAATAGTCATTTTTGCCATATGTCTTCTTAATTCTCTATTTTCTTGATAAAATCCAATGATAGCAAGTTGCGCTTGCTTCAACTATTGCAACAACTCCTAATCATCCACATTTTCATCGCCTGACCTCCTTTGGATTTCTCCAATTCCCCCCTTCATGAACCTTCAATAGGTTCTATCCGAACAACGCACATGAGTAATCTCTTGGAAGCAGACTGAGTGCACAACTCACTGAGAGCTTGGATCTCCTTGGGATTCTTAATCAACCTTGGCCTGCCTCTTTTCTAAGGTGTTGGCTAGTGGGTTGATGAATATTGTAGTTCCTTTCCTTTGCCCATGACATCTTCCCTTCTCATCCCTACACTACGAAATGTTGTTTCCCTCACAGATAGAGGCATGTCTCCTTTGGGGTCTCTAAGGATCTCGACCGAAATCATAAATGAATTACATTATTTGTTCAACCATCTCAATTCTTCGACCACCAACAAATTGATCAATGGAAAATGGGATAAATTTTTCCTTGGTTGGTTAACCTCATCTTGGATGTTGTCTGCCATCCTTTCCAAGATTTGATGCAAGAAGAAAGGTAGATTCAAAGGTTTTTTTCCTGTGAAGTGGATCAACATCCTGATGTGATATGGGTACACTCTGTCAAACCTTCCTTCATTGGTGAAATACCTTTTGATTACCTTTAAGAGATTTTGGAAAGGCTCCCAAAGGTACTGGATTGGAATGCCAGCTCCAATTTTCCCATTTAGGTAGTTGGGCTTGATAAATTATTCATAAAACAAAATGTCTAAAGGCATTCCTTTAAACCAGTTTTCACCACGTGGAGGGATCTTCGTCGTAGCTAACAAAATTTCCTCCACACTCGAAAGGTGATTCCCACAATGGTCATGCAGAAAAAATTAAATTTGAGGGAAAACTGTTCAGCCAGCTTCACATTATACCCTTTGATCTTTTCACAAAAGTGCATACATCCGACCTATTCAAAATATGCCCCGATTTCCAGATCTTCATTTATTAATGCCAGTTCTTGAGCCTTAGACCTCACGGCCTTGCCACTTCTCGCCTTCTTTCTTATACTTTGGGATGTTTTCATGATGCTAGTATATATATGTTTCACACACGCGGTAATGAACGGTAGAACCCTCTCTACATGACAAATAAGAATGTTGTAATTCACAGAGACTGTCGGAAAGGCGGTGACAGAGACTTTGTGTGACAAGAAAAATCATCCACAAGAGTCCATGGTGTGGTTGTAAGGCACAATGGAAAATTTTGACATAGTAGGATATCGACGCGGTGGAAAACAAAAATGGCAGGGTTTTCGCTGTAGGGAATCGCGATGGAAAATTCTGGCACTGTAGCAAAGTACTGGGAGACTTATCATGAGACAGAGAATTTAGTCACGGAAATAAATTTAGTGCGATAGGAAGAAATTCCAAAGAAGAAAGGCTAACTGTGAGA
>CBVK0101945636.1:0-13886 GCA_900067695.1 Picea abies
TTCTTGCTATTGAAGTGGCTCCAACCGATCATGTCTTGTCTTTTTATTTGCTTGGATTGTCTTCCATTCTTCTTGCAAATTTATAATTTCCTGCACGACCTTCATTCTCTTCGTTATAGGAATTGTCTTCTTTCTTTTTCTTAAATATTTATCTGCAACATTCACTTTGTATGCCCTCCGATACAACTGTTGGATCCCTCGTCTTCTTCCAAGATTATTGATATCCATGTGGTCCTTTCATATAGTTCTTCTACTTCTTTTACTTCCAGTGTGATTCTATATGTGTGCTTCGTTTCCTGCTCCTCCCTTTCTGATCTGACTTCTAGACGAGTAGTTGGTGTCATCTTCCCAGCCAATTCTACTATCTCCTATTTGTACCCATCCATCATCTATTCTATCCTTTGTATCTTTTCTTCCACACTAATCTCTTATGCTAGTGTGATGTCTAGAATTGTTTGGAAGACTTCCTCAAGTATTTTCTCTAGTTTCTCTGCACGTTGTTTTTCTTCATCTCGCTCCAGTTGTACCTCTTTAAGAGATATCTCTAATATCTCCTTCTCTTCCTTGGTTTTCTCCAATTTTGTTACATTTTTCCTATCCCTTGATTGAACTTCTTGTTCAGTGATCATCTGTAAATTATCTAACAATTTGGTTGGTATCTTGGACAGAGACAATTCCAAATGTTCTACATCCTTCAAAGGTTTTTACACGATATCCTCATCTACTTGTATCATGTTTTGGATTATATGTAACGTCACGCTTCACACTATTATTGTTTTCACTGTTTCCTTATATTCATATATTGGCTTCTATTGTGATGAGACTTCTTGTTGTTATGTTCCTTTCTACTACGTGAAATTAATCTAGAGGATTTCCAAAGTCTCCTTAACCTCCATCAATTTTTTCATAAGTTCTTCTCTTCGTGACTCTACGATGTAGAGTAGTTATCCTCCTCGGTCCTCCACCTTATCTACTACTAAATCTGCATCATCTTCAGTGATTATGAGTTTAATGGGCTTCTTTTCTTCTTTCATCTTCTTCCTTTGTTCTTCTATCTACATGGTTGATTTCCTCTTTTCTGTCTATGCAGGTTTCTTTACCTATGGTATGTTTCCAGTCCTTGTCTCATGGG
This sequence comes from Picea abies, assembly GCA_900067695.1. Taxonomy (NCBI): domain Eukaryota; kingdom Viridiplantae; phylum Streptophyta; class Pinopsida; order Pinales; family Pinaceae; genus Picea; species Picea abies. Next base: position 1,133 of record CBVK0101945636.1, read on the forward strand.
TTGGGATCTCATCCTTCTTCTTTGCTACCCCTTTTTTTTATTTATTCTCCCTTAGTTCATGTACCATTTCCTTATTCCTTGGTGTTGGACTTATGGGAAGACCCAGGTTCTACCTTAGTTCTCCAAGAAAACCCTTATCACCATCGAACCTTCTAGTAAACCAGAAGGCTACACCGCGCACATAGTGCATAATGCAGTCTCACCCGATATGGTTTATGGGGGATTGCAGGATGAATATTTCTGCATTCATGGAAGGAATTGAGGGATGTTCTTTATTACTTCCTCTTATTATTTCTACTTAACCATGAATTCTATTATACTATTCATCAAATTCATTCATCCATTCATTTATTTTTATACTTAAACTAGTGCGCGTTATAAATAAATCACCTATTCATCTATCTAACAATTCAATGATAACTGTAGATTTAATAAAACATCAACACATATTACAAACATGGATTTTACCATGGTTCACCTCCCTAGGGCTACATCCACAACGATATTCTTCTTCTTTATTCTTATTCATCAAAAAACACTACACACATTACATCAGAGTAGTGAGTAGTGATGTTGATCAGGATCGCACCAATATCCACATCTTTCAACCTCATCCTCAACTACTTTGATCTCATCTGATCTCTACAACTCTCAAAACAAACATCCAATCCCAAAAACTCCAAAAATGTTCTCCAAAACGGGCTTGTCGCACTAACTCTCTAAAAATTTCACCATAGATAATTCTCTTATCCTCTTCTAATATAACTCATACCCCTTATTTATATTACAAAAGTGGGTTAGAAACCCTTACAATAAATCCCAAAAACCTAACCCTAACTAGGCTAGGTTTGTCCACTTTTGTGCCAGATTTCCGCAAATCCTGCCACGCACAATGCTTTTCCTCAAAATGTGGCACGTTGTTATGCCTCACTTGTTGCACTATTCTCCAAACCTTCTTGCTCCAATAGGCCCCCAACACTAAGATGTGTCTCTTCCTAAGACACGTTATCCTCAATGCCCCTTTTGCAGTTCTACCTCTAGTGCATGAAACTTCTTTGATAATTCTATAACTTTTTCTTTGGCCTATGCACTCTTCCCTATTAATATCTCCAAAACCTACACTTTAATGTGATCTCCTAACACTTCTCTTATTTCAATGAGTATTTGTTCCCATTTTCCCTTCTCTGCATGGAGAGCATCGATCATCCCTTCTGATTGTTTCTGAAATGGATTCAACTGAGCCTTCCTTGCTTGTTTCTACTCCTGCATAGTCTTTACATCTTCTTCCAAGTTTTTCAATTTCTTCGTTGCCTTCATTCTAAGGGAAATGTTCGTGTTTTTATGTCTTTTCTTCATGTCATGAACCGCCAAGTTCAAGTTTTCCTCCTTCTTCTCCAATTGTTGTATCTTTTCATCCTCTCCTAGGCTTGTCCACATATGTGCAGTTTTTTTATACAATTCTTCCACTTCTTTCACCTTCTATGTTTTACTCTCTACGTGCGCAATAGCCTCTTGTTCCCTATGATTTCATCCTTTCATAGGTCTGCTCAAAGTTAACTTCTCTATTAGCTCGACTATTTCTTTCTTGTACCTCTCCATGGTATGTGAAATGTGTTGTATCTTCATCTCTATTGTAATGTCATGTGCTTGCATGGATTCAGGTATACTCATGTATACCTCTATTAGCTTATTCTCCATATTTTCAGTGCGTTGCTTCTCTTCTTTCTTTTCCAGCATGATTTTTTCACATGTTACTTGAACAATTTCCTTCACCTCATGGTTGATTTCTAGGTTGGTGGCATCCTCCCTAGATCGAGCTTTCACTTCCTACATTACACTTTCTTGTAGCCCATATAAGGTTGTTGTGGGTATTTTCACCATGGCCAACTACATGTGTTGTACATATTTTACATGACCAACTCAGTTTTCATCTTCATTTTAACCCCATATTTTACTGCCTATGGACAAGAACTATCCTTCTCACCATATCCTCTGACTTTTATCCTAGATATTGTTTCCTTTTGTCTGAGGTTTTTTTTGGATGTGCTTCTTTCTAAAGCTTGGCCATGCTCTGCAGCCTTTCTAGTGTTTTCAGCCGGACTACTTGTCTTTTTAGATGTTCTTGCCTCTCCTTGTTCCTTCAGTTTGGTTTCATTATTTTGTGTTGTTCGCACGTTCCACTACGTGGGCTAGTCTTTTACAATCTACTCTACCTCTTCCTTTGATGTCCAATATCTCATTTCCAACCACTTATTATTTGAGTCCCTTGTGGCCTAGATCCATAAATGATGTCTTGATGCTTTAAAATTTTCAATTCCTTCATTCTCTTGCACCACTTCCACTCAGATACTCCATATATTTGTTGTCTTTTGTTGCATATCCTCCAAGAACATGGAGAATACCATGTTTTTAGCTTGTTTGTTCTTGGGGTCCTTGGCTTTCCCCAAAGTTTTGTAGCACGTTGCATAACATTTTCCCTTTCTGTCTAGAAAAGTGGAAAACTTGGGCTCCTTCCATCCCACCAATGCTATCAAAATTAGAAACTAGGGGTAATTCAATTCAATTCCATTATCATGTGCATCTTGATAGTCTACCAAGAATTGGTTCAACATATATGGTTTCCAGCCGAATACTAAACCCTTTGCACACTGTGTAGTGATTGCTATCACTCATGTTGGGGCTTCCTCCTTTCTTCACTTTCTCAACAGTTTGCAAGCTATAAATTTTATGGTAAACCTTGTTTCCTAATCATTAATGTCCTTGATTATGAGTCCTCGGGTTCCCCTGTTTGTCTTGAACTGGGTTTTCACTTCCTTTGTGATATATTTGTCCTTGTATTTATTGTCTAGGTATTCCTCTAGCTTTACTCCACTGGTAGGAAATCCTGTGATATTTTCTATTAGATCCACATCGACAGGGGATGGCCTATCCATGAACAACATACCGTCTTATACCCTGGCCAATAATATATTCACACACAGTCCCACATTTTTACTATTCCCAAAATGCGAGATGTCCAATAGATTTATCATGCTTGAATTGTAGAAACATGTAACCCACTGTGTGGGTTACATAATAGATTTCCCTAGGGGTCCTACCTTGCCTTTGTCCTCCAAGTATGCTTCCTGTGAAAAGTATACAAACTTCGCTATGTAATTTATGTCATGGTATGCATACTTTAGCTTTATACCTTCCCTTACATGTCTTTCATTGTGACTACAACATTAGGGAGATGGGGTAATGTAATTTCCCCCATGCTTGGTGCTTTCCTCTTTTGACACGCTTCTAGGATTTATTTTCTTGCTTCATCTTCAAGGCCTTCTTCTTCCTCTCTATCCATTTCCTTCTATTCTATGATGTCTTTGACCAAGACATCATCTGAACTAGCTTGTTGTTTCTCATTTCTCTTTTCCTCTATTGTTGTAGGATTTTTGGAACTAGGGTCTGCGTTTCCATTAGGGTTTTCTGCGCTTGGACCCGCTTGCACCTTTTCCACCATTGATAATTTTTCCTCTAGTTTGGTGGGACTGATTGATTCAATCTCAGATGTTGTTACGTCCTCTAGATTCACAAAATGCTATGGTTCTTCCATTCATTCCTTCTTTCTACCAGACTGTCGGGTTATTCGCACAAATTGGTTGGGTGCACCAACTTTCGAGGGTTCCATCAAACTATTATTGCACTCAATCAAATGAATTATCCTTCATATATCACCATTTTCTCTCTCTCTCTCTCTCAAGTGATTGGTTGCTCAAAATTCGCTACGTGTCTAACTTTCCCATGCTTTTCCCTTTTTATAGACCCGATCATTAATGTTCTGACTTCTTTTGCACTTTTTCCAATCATTTGCACAATGTCTAATTTTCCTATGCGTAATCTTCCAAATTACATTGCATCAACTGCTACACGATGCCCTACTTGAATTACATATTCCTCCAGATTACTTCTCTTTGGATTTTTCTTCAATTTTTTATTTTTATCTTCCTTTTTCTTCTTTTAGCTTATACTATTTACAATATGTACAAGTCTACCTATTGTGATACAACTATTGAGAGTTTGTAGGTCTATTGTACTTATATAGTTTCAGTCGACTACCATTCATCATTCCTTTCAATTCCTTTCCTATTAACTCTTGCAGTTGTACAACACCTCCATCTGTAACAGACTTTATCTGATATGGCCCTAGCCAATGCATTATGAGCTTCCTTGGGTGCTGCAAGTATTTACTGTCATAGAGGAGAATGATATCTCCTTCCTTAAACTTCTTCTTCTTTGTATGTCTATCATGCCATTATTTATCCTTTTCCTTCTATACCTCTTGATCAAAACCTGCCATGATTATGTCTTCTTCTAATTCCATTAGTTGAGCCAATATTTCCTATGTTGTGCCATTTTCTATCATATTTGTGATCGCTACAATGCACAGAATTGGCATTAAATAATATAAGGGAACTACTTCCTCTTGTACATATACCAATATAAAGGGTGTTTTTCCTATTAATTTCTTGGAGGTATTTCTATAAGGCCAAAGTACTGTGGGTACTTTCAAATCCCAATCATCTTTGTTTACATTACAAATATTTGTCAAGGAATTCTCCAAAATCTTGTTGAAGGCTTCCACTATTCCATTTTCTTGAGGGTGATAAGGAGTAATATTTTGGTGGTATATCTTAAATTATTCAATCATTTCCTCAATTGTATTGTTGATGAAGTGGGTTCCTTGATCACTCATCAATATCCTTGGACATCCAAATCTAGTTACTACATTCTCAAATAAAAAGTGTGTTGTAATCTCTATGGTGCAATCCTTTACTGGTGGTGCCTCTTCCCATCTGGTTAATTATTTTTCCGTTGTAATAATGTATCTAGATCTTGATATTCTTGTTGGTGGATTAATTGGACCTACAAAATCTATTTCCCATTTATCAAACACTTGTAAAGTAACCCGTGGTTTCAGTGGCATATCATTCCTCCTAGATGGCTTCCAAACTCTTTGAAAAGAATCACACTTCTGACAATATTCCTTTGAATTGTTATGAACTGTGGGCCACCATAATCCTATGTGCAATACCTTTTGCAGATTATATTTTCCTATGTAGTGTCCTCCTATAATTCCTTCATGTGCTTCTGCCAAAATAATGGGTCTTTCATGATCCATCAGACATCTCCTCAAGATGCTATCTTCTCCAAGTTTGTATAAATGACCTGCAATCAACTAATAATTTGTAGCTATGACTACCAAATGTTTTTTCTACATAGTTGTAAATTCTCTTGGTGAAAATCTTGTACTCAGAAACTCAATAATGTCATAAAAATATTCATCTACAATTTATACTGAAAACAATTGTGCATCTGGAAAGTTGTCTTCCAAGTTACTGGGTTCTTCTCCCTTTGTTATCCTAGACAAGTGACCTGGTCCTACATTCAGTCTTTCATGATTCACCACAACTTCAAAGTCAAATTCCTCAAATAGTAACATCCATATGCATATCCTTCCCCCCAAAATTGGCTTATTAGCTAAGTATATCAAAGATGAATGATCTGTTAACATATTAAAGTGTTGTCCCAATAAGTAATGTTTGTATTTCTACAAAGCATACACCATTGCTAATCTTTTTCTTTATGTAGTGTTTTAGTTATGTAAAGAATTTGATAGGTTTATTCTTGCAAATGAAATAGGGTTAGCTATATCACCTTCTCCTGGTTGTGCTAATACTTCTCCTAATGATATTGTATATTCATCTACATGCACATGAAATTCTTTATCCCAGTCTAGAAATACTAAAATCGGTGCAATAACCATTTAATCCTTCAAAATATCCAGGCTCTTCTAGCATTCATCATTCCACTGGTATTTAGTATCTTTCTTCAACAGCTTACCCATTGGTACAAGGATCCATGCATATCCCCTAATGAATTTTCTATAATATATTGTATGGACCAATACACTCCTTAATTGGCACACTGACTTTGGTGGTGGTAAGTTAACTGTGACAACAATTTTGGCAGCATCAACCAGTAAACCCTATTTACACACCACATGTCCTAATAAAATGCAAAAAGGTGCACTAAAAATACACTACTTAATATTTAATGAGATCTTACATTGTCTGCATCTATCAAACATCATCCTTCATACTTCAACATGATCTTTCAACAAACTGAACATTATCCAATCATCCAAGTAAACATCCAAAAATTTATGAATAAAGTCCTTAAAAGATGCTACTACTACACTTGAAAAAATGGTTGGTGGATTCTTCAATCCAAATGGCATAATTGTATACTGGAGTCCCACTCTCTATCAAATGTTTTATTTTTTCTATCTTCCAGTGCAATCCTTATCTGATTATAACCTGAAAATCCATCTGTAAAAGAATAACCTTCTTGACCCCCTACATTTTCCAAAACTTTGTCTGTAAAAGGGGCAAGAAAATGATCATGCAGGAAAGAATCATTTAACTTTATCAAATCTACATAGATCATGATCCCTCCTTTCTTATTTTCTTTCACCACCATAGGAATGATCCATTCTGATTCTTCTATAGGTTCTATAACACTAGCTTCTAGCATCATGTCAATTTTGATCTTTACCTTCTCTTTGTATATTGGATTCAATCTATATGGCCTATGTCTGATAGGTATTTCTCATAGTTTCAATGGTATTTTCATCTCTCATATCTCTCATGATAGCCCCTTCATATCCAATTTTTTTTCTATAAATAAGTCAGAGTACTCATGCAATAATTTTGTGATCCTCTCTATTGTCAGATGATCCCAATAATCTCCAATACTAGCCATTTTTGGGTTATCTCAAGTTATAATGTTGACCGTCTTAATATTTAAAGGTGAAACATAATATTCCAAGTCTAGATTGGGACATTTTACTTCCCTTTGACCTTCTACTTATGGGATATGGATATTGCGTAGATTATCTTCTTCAGGTTCTTCTACTTCTGCAACATGATAACAATGTAGCAATTGTTTGATTGACTCACTATCCTTCCTTTGAGATGATGGAATTATTTCAAACTCTAGTTCTTCAAATATCTTGTCTCTTACCACTTTCAATGTTGTATCCATCTCTGAACTATCGTGTTCAAAGGAAAATGTAACTACAAATCTATGTTCTATCTCTTCCCATTTGGCAGTTTCTCTATGTTGTTCTTATTCTTTGAACCAATTCTTCAGAATGCCTTCTAGTGTGTGAATAAAATGGTGTAGTTGTTCTTCTAGTGCTACTAATATCCACTAAACTATGCACTTCTCTACATGATCTTGGGGTTTTCCAAATACTTCATATTTCTCCTCATATTTTTGTTCCTTCTCTATGCCAAATTTGATGCGCAGTAACCTTTTTCACTAGAACCAATTGTTGATCTTGGCCTTGTGTGTACCCCACCACCTTGTAGGTGTATCTTTTAAAGAAATATATAGTGATGGTAATCTCTAATTTTCCATAAATTCTACTTAATATTTTATCAAAAATTATTCTAAATCATTTAATCCATAAAATGTGGGAGCTTCTCTTACCTTTGTACCAACCCATCGCAACATGCACACCATTCTGGGACATGTCCTAGTAGATAATTCATGTAATCATTGTTTCCATTTTTCTAGTCCCATGTCAAAGTATGAAGCATAAGAACTAATACTACTCCAACTAAGAATTCCATCTGCATTTGGGTTGATATAATCTTCTTTGTGCACGATAGCCCTGTATAGTTGATTCAGATATTCTATAAGAATATTATCCATCGCAGGTTCCACATACCATACTCCTTCCAAGGGATCCAATGGCACGATAACTTTGTATTATCTAGACTTAAATATCATCTTACTTGTTTTCAAATTAATGATATCTTGGTTATCAAAGGTCCAATCCAGACCAAACAATACTAGATATGGTGAAGTATTGTCCACTATGTCTATGACTTCAAAATCAACCATGGTGCACACACCATATAGATCTACTGGAATCCCCTTCAACCTTCCTATTGGAACCACTCTATCTTGATTTTCCAGCTTCAACTGAATAGGTGGATACCCTAATTGTGGTTCTCCCATACATTCCCAAGTTTTCTTTAGCAGAACATTGACTTCATAACCTAAGTCTAGTATAATATCCCCCATATTTAAATATCCCATGTTAGCATTCAATATGAATTCCCTACTGGTTTTTCTCTTCTTTCAGACTCGATTTACCCTTTTTACCCCTTCTTCCCCAAGATTACACTTTTCTTACACATTCTGCAGTACTTGTAAGGAGTTTTTATCAGTCAATAATTTGACACAAGATCCCAAAAAGTTTCTTAAGTTACTTACTTGTTCTGAAGACTGATCTTGATTGGTTTGATCAAATAATGAGGGAATTTCATAGAATGATATCTCATCTACAGGCCTCATTCCTAAAGTGGATGCAATATTTTCCTTCAATATCTGTTGTCTAGATTATTTGAATATTTCTTTCTCTTTGCACACATAAAACTTATGGTCTAGCATTGCATTATTACTAACCCACTGGTATGGGTCTTGATCCTTCTTGGTCACATTGTCTCTTGTCTTAGCTCCACCTCTAGTCACTATGTTAATATTCTTCCCATATTCTTCCCATTTTTCCACCCCAATCCATTTCACGCTTTGATTAGTCTAGTTCTTCTTGTCCTATATTTTTATCGACAATGTTGGGCAGTCGTCTATTTCATGGTATGCTATGTGACAATACATACATTTCACACGTGTCTATGGGAAGTAACTTGCATAGTTCTCTTGTTTCTGATAGTTCTGACACACAACTAGTCGTCGACCTCCTCTAAAGCCCTTTCCTCCACAACCTCCTCTGCTAAAGCTTCCTCTCTTTCCCTGATATTCTCTGCGTGGTGTGTGATACTGAGGTCCTTGATTATACCGCAGTTGCGGGTTATTGTATTGCTATGGTGATGCACATTGTTGTGTGGGGTTATATTGTTGTTTCCCTTGAAAATGTTGTGCATTATAATGTGGTTGTGCTGAAAACTTTTTCACGTGATTGTAGTGTGGTTGTTGCGCAATGTTATATTGTGGTTGTTGCGCAATGTTATATTATGGTGGTTGCATGGATTTTCTTGTTACATGTTCATCCCGCACCATGTATGTATCTATAATACTTTCTTTCATCATCTCCAAGGTTATACAATCCTTTTCTCCGTGTCCAACTGACTTACAAAAGTTGTAATATGTACTATTAAGAACTATGTGGTATTTATGCATCAAGGGAAAATGATAAGGATAATGCCCTTGTGTTTTTCAAATATCACAACATGGTTCTTCTGGGGCCAAAGGGTTGGTCATACCCACTCCAATATACCGTGACAATAATGGACACTCATTCTTGTGATGAACTTTTGTCCTGCACATTGTACAACAAACATCTTCTCTTTTCTCCTTTCCATTGTTTTGGTTTAGCTAGAATGTTAGTTTCTTCAAATATTTCTTTAGTTCTTCCACAACTAGGTTTGCATGCTTGTATTGGTTTTCCTCTAACTGTAAGGCTTCTTGAAGGGCGTCACCCTAACTTTGGAATATTTTTTGTATCAAGGGATACTTCAAGTGTGGCAACAAAGAATTAACAAACAAATTCCTATGTTGTGTATCAATAATAGTGTATTTTAACTTACCTTTTAACCTATTGGATTTTTGGTCCACTTCCTAGACTGATTCTTCTAGTTTTTTCTTGATCTCTATAATTTCATTCATAAATTGGTCTTCTAAGCTTGGCTTCTGAAATTCATTGATTAACCAACTCTTCACATCTTCTACAATTGTAGGTGTTCCTATTAGGTTATTTTTTGAGCGACCCATGTACCAATTTAATGCTCGGTCTCGAAAAGTGATTTCCAACTACACAACCTTTGTATCCTCATCTATAATCTTCTTTGTTTCCCATATATTCTCATAGATGAACACATGTTTTTCTAAGTCATATGACCCGTCCCCTTACAACTCTGGTAACCTGATGGTTATATCTTGTTCTTCCATTGTCAAATTTGTTGAACTACCACCTCTGCACAGTGTAGAAACTTGAATACTACTTGTTGAACTTTCACTTTTGCTACTAGACCCACGTCCTGCTAAAATTATTATACCAATAATCAATTTCTAGTTAAATTCTTTTTCTTCTTCAATTGTGTTAGTCGAACATGGGGTTGTGGGTTCCACACTAATTCAGATATAGAATGGGGAGACCTCTTCTGCATCAGACCCATGACCTTTGTTTTTCCTCTCATATTTGGTTTTCAAGATATATTCAATATTTCTCGTGACATGGAGATCCTATACCTCTTCCTTATCTCTATCCAAGCCCTCTCACTCTGCTACAACCCTCTTGTTATTATTCATCCTATACAGGTAGGGTCATTTGTTGTGCATCACACCTACATTTATTATGATTTCCTCGATATGTTCATCATCCATCATGATGGGGTCCATTAAATCCTTCTTTTGGCTCTTCTCTAGAGCTTTATCCATTTCATATATCTTCCTTAGTTCTTCCCCCAACTCCCTCATGCACATAGAGAGATCTAGTTGCCTAATTCCATGGTCATCATGCCTTTATCATGTAATAAGATCTTGATTGACATGTAAATATACCTAATATACCTCCCTTTGGGTCCTCTCAAGAAATCCTTCTCTATAGTAGTGTATGACTTCATTGTATCTACTGCAAACTCAGTGATAAACCCCACAGTAATATTGTGTAACGAAAAATCCACTATGCGTGTGAATTTATTATTAACTCTTTCCAACCACATGATATTTTCAGCAGTCCATGCTACTGGCCTAATCTAGTTAGTTGGATGGGTATCCTTCAACCTCAAAAACCATTCCTTTAATAACAGTGGAAAGAAACAAAAATATGCTTCATGCAAATCAGTAAACACATACCTCTGTAGGTACCAGCATAGTGTATACCTGGAACCCTTACTCTATTTATGCATGAACTCCAACTTCTTTGTCTCTAACCATATTTCAATATTTGTCTTTGTAGGATTCCATGGCCTGAACATCCCTTTCTACCACTGCATATTATTTACCAAACCCATTCCTAGATCTCCTTCTGAGTTCTAGCTAACAATAGAACCATTTTTTGGACTTATGGGCTAACCCAAGTTCTACCTAAGTTCTCCAACAAAACCCCTATCACCATCGACCCTTTTGGTAAACCAAAAGGCTACACTGCACACAAAGTGCACAATGCAGTCTCACCCAAGATGGTTTATGGGGGATTGTAGTTCGTATATGTATGCAGTCATGGAAGGGATTAGGGGTTGTTCTTTCTTACTTCCTCTGATTATTTCTACTTAACCATGGATTGCATTATCCTTTTCATCAGATTCATCCATCCATTCATTCATTTGCATACTTAATCTAGTATGTGTTGTAAATAAATCACATATTCATCTATCTAACCATTAAATGATAGTTTTAGAATTACTAAAACATCAACAAACATTAACACATGGTTTTACCATGGTTCACCCCCCCTCGAGATACATCCACAAAGATCTTCTTCTTTTTTATTATTATTCATGAAAACACATTGTCGTCTTACATCAAAGTAGTGAGTATTGAAGAAGACCAAGATCGCACCAAGATCCACAACTTGTGACCTAATCCTTAGCTAATTCAACCTCATCTGATCTCTACAGCTCTCAAAACAAACATCCAATCCCAAAAACTCCAAAACGGTTCTCCAAAACATACTCTTCGCACTAACTCTATAACAATTTGACCATATATGTGGAGAAATTTCTATTTTAGGCACATTAGTTCAGTTGGCATAACACAAATTCAGTGGGAGTTAACTGACTAGTTCTATTTTAGACTTTCTAATCTTAGACCATCACTATTATGCATGTATTCCTATTTATAGGATGTCATTGCCTATATGAGTGAAGATCACTCACTCATTGATAAGATCATAATATACATTTGCCTATATGAGTGAAGATCACTCACTCATTGATAAGATCATAATATACATTGATTTGCATTCTTCATTGTATATCTCTCTTCCTTTTCTCGATAAGATTTGTTTGTGTATGCTTTAGCTATATCTCCTATGTAGGTTTCCATGAAACACTGACATGGTATTAGAGCTATGTTGCTTCGAGATGTTAAAGGTTTTGCTATTATTAGGTTACTTTCAATTTACTAGATAACAATAGCATAGATAGGATCACTAAGAGAAACAAAATCACAAGAGTACACAAAATTTATTATGGGAAACCCTCATGGGGAAGAAAACCCAGCACAACTTCCTTAATATAGATAGCCAATACAATGCCAAGACAATGAAACAAACAAAACATAAATTCCTCTCCCAAGGATGCAACACTCTCTCTCTTCCTTCTTCTGGCAACTGGTAACTGCAACTTCCTTCAATACTTGCACACTAGATGAATGAGTTGAGTGTGTGTAAAATTGAGGTGTTTCCCTCTCCTATTTATACAGTCTGGTAGGTGTGAACATAAGTGTATTTTCACTGGTAGGGATGACTACTCATTCTGCCTATTACAATTAGGGTTTGACCAATATGCAAAAGGGGATTTGGTCAATTACAATGCCCGACATGATCAATCCACAAAAGGGGATTGCTCTAATCAATAATAAATATATTTTATTTTTATCAACAAAAGGGGATAAGAATATTCTTTGTAGTTACACAATATTTTAGCACTCCCTCTTAACAAGAAGGATATTCTTTATCTTTTGA
>CBVK0101945637.1:0-10196 GCA_900067695.1 Picea abies
ATTCTCATTCTTCATTGTGTATCTCTCTTCCTTTTCTTGATAATCTTTGTTTGTGTATGCTTTAGCTAGATCTCCTGTGCAGGTTTCCATGAAACACTGACAATATATACTTATCTAATCCTCCCCTATTATACCTCATATCCCTTATTTATATTACAAAAGTGGGTTAGAAACCCTTATAATACATCCCAAAACCCTAACCCTATCTAGGCTAGGTGCTTTTCCTCAAAATGTGGCATGTTGTTTTGCCTCGCTTGCTGCACTGTTCTCCAAACCTTCCTACCCCAACACTTTTCTTCTTAACCATCCTCACACTTTCTATACTTTTTTGAGGATTTTCTAGTGTTGGCTGTTGGGATACTAGATTTATGCGTTGTGTCAACTTCTTCCTATTCTTTTCCCTTTTCTCCTTTATTCACAGCCATTGGTACCTTCCACTGATATGGACACTTTTTTATTACCCTCTGGACTTCTTCTATTGTAATCCAAAATCACATTTTCAACCATGTTGTCTTAGGTTCTTTCTTGGCTTGAATTGATATGTTGTGCCTGGATTCCTTGAAGTTGGCAATCTCCACATTTTCCTTCACCACTTCAGGTGCAATCCTCCATGTATATGAAATTTTCTCACACATCTCTTGTATGTACATGGAAATTATACTTGCATTGGATTTCCTCTACTTTGTATCTATGCTATGACTTATAGTTTCATATCTTGTTGCACCACACTTTGCTCTTCTATCACAGAATGTTGCGTACTTCATTTTTTCCCATGCATCTAAAGCTATTAATATAAAAAACCAAGAATAGTGTAACTATGTTTCAACATCCAACACATCTCTGTAGTCTTATAAGGATAAATTGAGAAGATACAGTGCCCAAATTAGAACTATTCCTTTTGCGCACTACGTAGTTGCTGGAACTACCCCTGCAGGAACCTCTTCTTTGTGACACTTTCTAATTAACTTACAGGCCATCAAATTCATCGCGAATTTGGTGTCTTGGTCATTTATATTCCTGATGATCATTTGTTAGTTACCTCTGTCTATACCAAATTAAATCTTCACTTCTCCTGCGATGTCCTTCTCTCTCGTATACATCTGCATATTCTTTCCCCCAACACTGTCTTATTTACTAAATATCTAAGAGCATAATTATATTTAAACATCTTAAAATGTTTCCCTAATAAATAATGTTTGAATTTTTTCAATGCATACACCATCTCCAATCCTTCCCTTTTTTTAGTATTGTAGTTTTGTTATGAATCTGATAACTTCCTTCTTGCAAATGCTATAGCGTGATCTATATCACCTTCCCATGGATCTACTAATACTACTCTTAGCACTATTTCATATGCATCCACATGGATATGAGATTCCTTTTCCCAGTATAGAAACATTAAAATTGGCGTTATCACCATCTTCTCCTTCAAAATATCAAAAATCTGTTGGAATTCATCATTCCACTGATACTTAATGTCCCTTTTCCACAATTTCCCTATCGGCACAATAATATGTGCATATCCCCTTATAAACTTCATGTAATACCTTGTATGAACAAGTGTAATCTTCAACTAGTGCACTGACTTAGGTGGTGGTAAGTTAGCTATGACAACATTTTTAGTAGGATCAATGAGCATACCGTGTTTACAGACCACATGCCCTAACAAGATTTCAAAAGGTGCGCTAAAGATGCATTTCTTAATATTCAATGAAATTTGACACTGTCTAACATCAGTCTTAACAATTCAACATGATCCTTTAGTAAACTAAACATTGTCCAATCATCTAAGTAAACTTCCAAAAACTTATGAATAAATTCCTTAAAGGTAACTACTACTACCCTTGAAAAAATTGCAGGTGCATTCTTCAACCCAAATGCCAGTACTATATACTGGAATGATCCCCATTCTACAGAAAATTTTGTCTCGTGTCTATCTTTTTGTGCTATTATGATATGATGATATCCTGAAAATCCATCTGTAAATGAATAGGCTTTTTGACCACCTACAGTCTCGAAAATGTCATCTGTAAATGGGGTAGGAAAAGGATCATGCAGGAAAGCATTGTTCAATTTTTTCAAATCTACACAGATCCTTATTCCCCCTTGCTTCTTTTCTTGTACTACCATAGGACTGATCCATTTTGATTATTCTATTGGTTCTATGACACCAGCCTCTAACATCTTGTCAATTTTTTCCTTCACCTTTTTCTTATACACTGGGTTTAGCCTATAAGGTCTATGTCTTATAGGTCTAGCTTATGTATTTGAAGGGATATTCATCTCTCCTAGTTCTCCTACTAATCCCTTATCTATGAAAAATTTCATTGGAAATAAATCACCGTACTCACGCAGTAACTCTGTAATTATTTCTACTGTCCGATTATCCCAATAATCACCAATGCTTGTAATCTTTGGGTTTTCTATAGTTCCAATGTTTACCTTCTTGATCTTTAATTGTGTGGCATAATATTTTGAATCTATCTTTGGACCTTCTACTTCCCTCTCTCCTTCAACTTTTGGGATCTGGATATTGCATGAGTTTTCTTCTGTTGGATCTTCTTCTTTTGCGACATGATAACAATGTAGAAACTATTTGACTGTCTATTTCTTCAAATTTTTATAATCTGTCACAATATCCACTTCTTATTCTTCAAAAATGTTGTCTCTTACCACCTTCAACAATGTATCTATCTCTGGACTCTCATGCTGAAAGGAAAATGTAATCACAAAATTTTGTTATATCTCTTCCCAATCTACAGTTTCCCTGTGTTGTTCCTATTTTGTGTACCGGTTCTTTGGAATGCCTTATAATGTGTGAATAAAATGATGTGGCCATTATTCCGGTGGTACTAATCTCCATTTAATTATACATATTTCTACATGTTCTTTTGGTTGTTCAATTCCATCATACTTCTCCTCATATATGTGTTATTTCTCTGCACTGAATATGATGCGCAATAACCTTTTACATTGATACCAATTGTTGATATTCTCTTTATGTGTATCCCACCAATGGACAGGTGTAGCTTTCAAAGTAGAATATAATACTGGTAATATTTGATTTTATACTACTTCTAATTCAAACTTCATTAAAAATTCTTGTAAGTCATTTAGACCATAAAAAGTAGGAGGCTCTCTTACCTCTGAACCAATCCACTTTAGCGTGTGTGTCATTCTGGCACATCTTCTAGTCAATAATTCATGTAATCGTTGTTGATATTTCTCCACTCTTGTGCTAGAGTCTAAAGAAAAGTAATTAATACTCCTCTAACTCAACATTCCATCTATATTTGAGTTGATTTAATCCTCTTCGCGCATGATAGTTCTATAAAATTGATTTATTTATTTTGTAATAAAATTTTATGTCACAGGTTCCACATACCTTCCTCCTTCTGAGGGATATAATTGTGTAAGAACTATGTATTCTCCTGACTCAAAGATCATATTACTTGTCTTCAAATTGATAATAGAATGGTTATCAAAATCCCAATCCTGGCCCAACAACGTTGCATATGGTGAAGTTCTATCTACTATGTCAATCACTTCAAAGTTTGCCATGGTGTGCACTCCATCTATATCTACTGGTATCCCCTTAAATCTATGAATAGGCACCACTCTGTGCTGATTTGATAACTTCAACAGAATAGGTGAGAATCCCAATGTAGGTTCTCTCATAGCTTCCCATGTCTTCTTAGGAAAGACATTTACATCAAACCCTAAGTCTAGTATAATATCCCCCATATTAAAATATCCAATATTTGCATTCAACCTAAATTCCCTACTTGATCTTCTCTTATTTCAAACCTGATTAACTATCTTGTGTTCTATCCTCACTTATTCTCTATAATTTCACTTCTCTAACAAACTTTGTAAAAGTGGTAAAGAGTTTTTATGATTCAACAAATTCACACAAGACCCCAAAATGTTTCTCAAATTATCTATTGATCCTGATGGATTTTCTCTGCTAGTTTGATCAAACAATGGAGGCATGTCATACACTGGTATCTCATCCACTATATTTGTCCCTGAAGTCGATGTAATGTTTTCCTTCAAAATATCTTCTCTAGCTTCTTTGAATGTCTCCTTCTCTTTACGCACATCAAACTTTTGTTCAGGCATTCTTTGAATGTCTCCTTCTCTTTACGCACATCAAACTTTTGTTCAGGCATTGTGTTCTTCCTTACCCAATGGTACTGATCCTGATCCTTCTTTGCTGCATATTCTCCTATATTTTCTCCAACTCTAGTAACTATGTGGATATTCTTCCGATCATATTATTTTTTTTCCACAATAATCCACCGAACATTCTAATTTCTCTAGTTCCTCTTGTCCTGTATCTTTACTATAAGTGTCAGACATTCTTTTGTCTCATGTTATGTTACAGGAAAACACATACATATTCGAGGTGGCTATGGAAAATCTCTTGCATAGTGCCTACGTTTTTTAAAATTGTTAAAAATTACAGGTCCTCTTCCTCCACGACCTCCTCCTATCAAGCCTCCTATGTTTCCTTGATTGTATATACATGGTGAATTACACTATGGTCCCTGATTCTAATATGGTTGCGCATTATTTTATTGTGGTGGTGTTGCACACTGTTTCATGTTGTTATACTATGATGGTGATCCAAACTATTGTGTTTTATTGTATTGTTTTGGTGCTACAAACTCATGCCTGTTGTTATAATGTGGATGTTGTGCATTGTTATACTATGACTTCTACACAGATTGTGTTGCCATTAATTCATCCTGCACCCTATATGCATTTGATGTCCTTTCCTTCATTATCTCCAAGGTTATGCAACCCTTGTCTTCATGTCCAACTGACCTGAAAAAATTACAAAATGTTGTCTTTGGTATTGTTTGATACTTTTGCATCATGGGAAAATGATAGGGATCATGTCCATGTGTTTTTCATATCTCACACCAGGGTCCTCTTGGGGGTAAAGCATTCAACATTCCTTCTCCCAAGTACTATGCAAAGGTTGGACACTCATTCTTATGATGACCTTCTATTCTTCAAAATGTGCACTAGATATTCCTCCTTATTCTGCTTTCCCTTAATCTGATTTAACTGAAATGTTAAGTTCTTGAGGTCTTCTCTCATCTCTTCCACATATGGATATGTATCCTTATTTTTATTTTCCTCTAACTAAAATGATGCTTGCAAGGCCTCATCTTGACTTTGGAACTTTTTCTGCCTCAAAGGATACCTCAAATGTGCCAATAAAGAGTTAACAAATAAATTTCTATGTTGCATATCAATAATAGTGAAATTCAACTTACCTTTTAGTCTTTTGAACTTATGGTCCACCTCCCAGACTGATTCTCCTAGATTCTTATTAATCTCTATCATATCATTCATGAACTAATCCTATGAACTTGGATTTTTAAATTCATTTATTAATTTCCTCTTCACCTCTACGATGATTGTAGGTGATCACGTTGAATTATTTACTGTGAGACCCATATAACAGTCTAATGTGCGGTCTCTGAATGTGATTTCCAACTACACAACATTATATCTTCATCTATAATCTACTTATCTTCCAATATCTTCTCATTGATAAACAAATACTTTCTAGGTCATCTGACCCTTCTCCCTAGAACTCTGGTAACCAAATAGTTGGATCTTGTCCTTCCATTATGAATTTTGTAGTACTACCACCTCTACACGATGTATATACATGACTACAAATTTTTGAACTTATAATTATTCTTGAGTTTCCACTGCACCCATATCCTACTAAAATCCTTCTGCCACTAATCACTTGATGTATGAACGTTTCTTCTTCTTCAGTTTTCTTAGTCACACATGGGGTTGTCGGTTTCACACTAATTCAGATTTGGAATGGAGAGCCTTCTTCTGCACCGGCCCCTAACCTCTGGTCTTCCTCTCATATGTGGCACAAAATATTTCCTTAATATGCCCTGTCACATGGAGATCCTCTACCTCTTTATCATCATTGTCCAAGCCCTCTCACTTGACTATTTCCCTATTTTTCCTATTGATCTTATACTAGTAGGGTCGTCCATTGTGTGACACTTCTGATCTTTCTGTTATCTCCTTGGTCTATTCCTCATCCGTCATAATAGCTTCCATTGCTTTCTTCTTATGGCCTCTATCCAGGTCCCTCTACATATATCATATATTCCTTAGTGCTTCTCCTAACTCCCCCATGCGTGCAGAGTGATTTAGTTGTTTGATTCCATGGTCATCACACTTTTATCATGCAATAAGATATTGATCGATGTGTAAAGACACCTAATGTACCTCTTTCTTGGTCCCTTCAATAATTCCTACTCTAAATAAATATATGACTTCGTTGTATGGACTGCAAATTCAGTAATAAACCCTATAATAATATTGTCTAAACAAAAATCTACTTCACGGGTGAATTTATTATTAACCCTTTCCAACCGCGTGATATTCTCAACAGTCCACTCTATTGACCTTATTCAATTATTTGGATGAGTATCCTTCAATCTCAATATCCACTCTTGTAATAACTATGGAAAATAACAAAAAGATGCTTCATGCAAATGAGTAAACACATACCTTTGCATATACTAGCACGATGTATATCTAGAGATTCTATTATCATTCTATGCGAACTTGAGTTGCTTTGTCTCCAACCATCTTTCAATATCTTTCTTTGTATGGTTCCATGGCCTAAACATCCCCTTCTACCACTACATTCTCTTCATCAAATCCCCTCCAAATCGATCTACTGAATTCCAACCGGCAATAGAACCATTTGTTGGATGTATGGGCTGATCCGGGTTCTACCTTATTTTTCCAACAAAACCCTAGAAATCACCATCCCCTATGGTAAACTAGAAGGTAACACTACACACAAAGTTCACAATGCAATATCACCCAAGATGACTTATGGGTGATTTCATGACCCAAGTGTCTGCAACCGTGGAAGGAATGGAACTCATGGGAATGTTAGGCACATTTACTCTTCTTCTACTTCAACATTCATTAGATCCATTAAATTACCCATTCAATAACATTCATAATACAAAAAACATAATATTATTATATTGCGCACTGTAAATAAGCTTCAATAGATTCATGGATTCATTTATTTATTCAATCATCATAAAACACATAACACATCAGAGAAAACACACATAGAAATACCATGTTTTACTGTGGTTCACCTCCTTGGGTTACGTCCACAAATATCTTCTGCTTATTCATTATTCATCAAAATAGGGAGTTGCGTGAATTCAATCAAAAGTCTGTCATACTTTGTGAGGATGACCAATGTTTCACCAAGCTCCACAACTTATGACCTGACCCTTAGATACAATCCATAATTATTCATAAAACCAAAAGTCATACTTCGACTTAGAACTCAAAATTGTTATGAAAACTTCTTCTCAACATGCTCAAAATATCTCTAATATTATCTATGATCTCCTATTTTCCTCATACATCCTCTATTTATATTAAAAAAATGGGTAAAACCCTTACATTACACTTCCAAAACCCTAATTCTATGTGGACTCTAGTTTCTGACATTCTAACTACCTTTGCTCGCTAATCCACAATTTTGTCACACTTATTTTCCTTTGTTCCCAGCTAATGTTGCATCCTTGGCCCATTCTACCTCATTTTTTGTGTTGTATCTTGAACCTTTCTCCAAACTTTGCTACTCACACTGCTGCTATATTTTTTTAGACTCTTGTACACAAAGTTGAGTAGAATTATGACCTTCTTGAAGAATTGGAATAAGATATGAAAGCCCTTCCTCATACAACAATGATAAAAAAATTCATCCAATTGATGGAATAAAATACCCAGATGACACGTGAGGTTTCACACTTGAATGCCTCCATTGATTATCTTCACAAAGAAGTTGCTCCTCGTCAAGAAAATAACAATCGATTATTTGATGATTATTAGACATTGAAGGAATAATATGATGCCATATTTTCAAAGCTGATTGAAAAGGTTGAGACTCATCATATCTTACAGACTGTTGAACAGAATGTTGAGACAAATACTGAGAAGAACATTGATGTTGTTGAGTTTCCAGACTCACCTGTTTCTTCTTCCACCATTGATGCTAGTCAATTTTTTTGTGAGAAGATTGTTGATGTTGTTGAGATTTGCCAGGCTCACCCATTTATTCTCCACCCCTAATACTATTTGTAACAAATATGTTGTCAATTTATGTTTTGAAACTGATAAATGTGTTATTTCTCCTAGCTTTGAAAAAAAAACTACATCTATAGGATCCCGACTGCTCAACAAAATAGAATTTACTAGAGGAGGACATGGAAATAATGGACATGGTATTCTTTCTCCTATTATGCCTGATATGATTTCACCAAGAACAGGTCTTTGATATGATGTTATTATTTCCTCCTTTCCTACAACTTCCATTGCTGCAAACAAGGAAGTTTTGTTTGTTGCAGGTGGAGTTCAGACTGATTTTCCAATAGAGAAATCTCCTGAACATATTGATGAAATGGTTGTTCCTAAAATACCATATTATGAGAATATTATTGTTGATTATGTTGTTGTTTGTATATTGGTTTGTTCTCCTCTTGACATCACACTACACCCTGAGTCTATATCTCTTGATCATCCAACACAAACATATATACCTTATCATCATCTTCACCATCGCAGACATGGATATGATTTCAGATATTTGCAGAAGAGATGTGAAAGACAAAATCGTAGACCCATTCTGACTACCAAGATTGACTATGGATGGATTGATGAGTGGTCATGGGTGCATTTTACCATATTTTTAATGATTTCCTACCCTTTTGTTTCATCAGCTATATGAATGAACAACACTCCACTTCATTTATAATGTTTCTCAGTGGTCAACCCTAGGTTCAACCCGACTTGTCATTCGATTGTAGTTTGACTCAGATATTGGTTGATTAAGATTCTACCCAAATTGGAAATCAGATGGAGGTGTTTTGGACTGTGTATTTATCGACTACGTTTCAAATATCTATTTTGTGTCAACTAGTGTGCTTCAATGAATATTTGGCGTTGATACTTTGACCCCTCAGTTGTGTTTAAGGGGGGGAGTAATTGAAGTTGTTGTTGTGTTATTGGGAGTTGTACTTATGTTTATTGTACTTGTTGCAGATAATGTTTGGATACAAAGAATGACTAGCTTGGAAGAGATTGTTGGAGTGACATATATTTATTATATTGGTGCATTATTTTCTAGTTGTCTCATCGGTTGGCTGGTGTTGTTTTTTTGTCTAGTTGATTGACCAAATGAGACTATGTTTTAGCAACAAATTTTGCAACCAGTTTGCAATGGATGGTTTCTCTTTGGCCTTGATCTGTGTTGACAGTGATCATACTTCCTCAGGAGTGTTGTTGTATCATCTTGTGATCATCTTTTGCAACCAAGACAAATTCAGGGGGGAATGTTACGAATGTTTTTTCCTCCAAGATGATTTTAGAAGAGGGTGTTGGAACATGAGGTTCCTTTGTAACCTCACCATGTTAGATGTATGTGTTATAACACTATTTTCCTCACCTTATGCAATTTTTCTCAGAATTCCTTGTTCCATTTCCCTATGTAGACTTGAAATCCCTTTGCAAATTCCATAGATAAAAACATTATTTTTCCACATATATGTGCCCTACCTATTGTACAACATGCATATATGTAGGTTTCAACACTACAACCCATGTACATTAGGATTTATTCCCTACAACCCATGCATATATGTAGGTTTCAACACTACAACCCATGCATACTTGTAGGTTTCAACACTACAACCCATGCATATATGTAGGTTTCAACACTACAACCCATGTACATTAGGATTTATTCCGAAAATTAAAAAATTGTGTCAGGTTTCCATGTCACATCATGAGATCCATGATCCTTGGCCTTCCATATACTAGAAAAGTTCCTATTCGACCCTTCAGTTCCACTTGAAGGATATAAATGGGCCAAATCCGAGCTATGGAAAAGGGGAGAAGAATTCAACTTTGAGATGAAAGTTACTCTAGAGAAATTATTCACTTCATATTGAGTTTGCATCCCTTTGTTCTTTTAAGTTTGAACACATTGTTCAACCCCCAAGATCTTCCCTACTTGATTGATAATCTCATTTTCTCTCTTGTATGAGCTTGCCTTTGGTCGAGGATTGAAGTGGTGGAGGCCCAGCTGGAAGGAACTTATTTTCTCAGTT
>CBVK0101945641.1:0-12579 GCA_900067695.1 Picea abies
GGAGTCCATTGGATGTTGAATGGTATGAGAGAGTTTCTACCTCTTCCTCCGTTGGTGGGACTGGTGTGATTCTCAACCTTAGCTCTGCTGGAAAAAGAGTCAGAACCTTTGTTCTGGCTATGCAGACTTGCATCAATTCTACCCACTGCTTCGGGTATTGGAGACCCTGCTCCATTTGAGCTCGCATGGTTGTAGTATCCTACTCCATTGTTGATTCTGGCTCATTGTGCGCATCTTGTATCTCTGTATCTTCCGGTGCTTCTACATCATGCGTCATGATTTCTTGGGCACCGTCACCCTTGGCCAATGAGGTGAGTTGCTGGTTGCCATGGGGATCCTGCTCCTCTTTGCTTCGGGTGTCTTCTTCCTATGTTGAAGACTCAAGTTGTTGTTTCTGGGTGTTCGAATTTGAAACATCCAACATCGTGCTCTTCTCTGAGGCTTTGGGGTTGGGATCGGGAATTTTTTATGTTGGCTTGGGTGGTTGTCTGGTTATTTGTGGGGGTTTTCATTCCTCTGTCTCTGGGAGATTGAGTTGCATCAAATCTAAGGTCATGGTGTGATGTGGAGTGGCGGTGAGGAGGTTTGGTAACTGGAGTGGTGGAGGGTGCTCAATGATGAGTGTAGACAGAATTGCTTTGGGCTCCGGGTCATCCTGAATATCAATGATAGTGGTAGCTTTGGTCAAGGCATGGGTTTGGGGAGTGGCAGAAGCAAGGGTCTATGGGTTCATTGGTTTGTTCAGTGAGACCCCAGTTCTGGGCCTCTTCACCAATGGTTCAGTACCAAGCACAATGCCCAAGATTTGGTTAACCTGCACACCTGACAACACATCATCGTCTGGTATGGTATCTGGGGTGATATTTTTCTCCGCTCTAGATATGGTATCTCTTCCTCCTCCTCTGAGTTTGTTTGTGTCAGAGCATCTAGTTTCTTCTACTCAGGGCCTGAACTCGGTCTCTCGCCTGCTTCCTTGTATTTTTTCTTGAGTAGCTCCGCAGACAAAATGTAATACATCCTTGGTTTCCAGGGGCCGTGTTTAACTCCTAGCCATGACGTGACTTCCTTATTGAAAGATTCCTCATCCAAATAGAACGGTAGCATCCGTGTGTGGAAATGTTCTCGGCTAGCATGTCTCGACCAGACGAATGTGTTGTTTCAGTTCATGCTGAAGGCAATATTACTCATGTTGCAATTGAGGATATCCTGCGAGATGCACAATCTCTGTGTTATGTCTATCATAGCATTATACCATTTGGAAAAGGATGCATTGTTGAGTGTTGTGTTCTCCGAGTCTGGTCTAGACTACCATGGCTTTAACAAATTTTCCATGCGCTCCTTATCTGTTATTGTTGGTTGTCTACCCATGGGTGGCTTCCATTTGAGCATTGTGAATGCCACAAGTAGGTATCCATAAGTGAAGGTTTCTCCCTTCTCCTGTGATTCCTCGCAAGCTACTAGTAGTTCCTCCAGCAGGAAACTACACCAATTGATCACTGCTCCTTGTGCGCAAAAGTCAACGACTGATAGCGCATCTAGAGTGCATTCTCCCCTATAGTAACACTTCATAACCTTGCTGACTATGATTTAGTATCCATTCGAGATTGTTTTGGGTAGTATTGGTTCAATGACTATTGTGCATCCTCCTCTCTTTGTGTTAAACTTCTTGTATAGGCTAGGCTCTCCTTTCTTTTTCTCGTTCTTGCTGAGGCCCTGAAATCCCTTTGACACATCCTCTCCTTGGGAGGACAGTCTAGTGAGCGGCTAGATATCTTGTGCATGGATTGGATACCTCTTATCCACCCATAGAATTCTGTCATGCACTTGGATTATCAGAAATTTTGTGCAACACGCCATCTCGCCTATGGTACCAAAGACTGGTAGGTCTCTCAGGTTCATGATGGTTGAGTTAAATAAGTTGATTAACCCTTCTTTTCGTACAAATTGTATTTCCCTAGCTCCATCCAGAGCCATCTCCCAAAAGACGTATGTGTGCATCTGTGGGAACAAGGTTGAATCCGTGAGATCGAGGTCAAGGAGCTTGACTTGCTCTATCTTCCCTTTGAGATCGCCTGCAATTTTGACCCGAGGGTCGCAGGGCTCATCTGGTACCACTTCTTTAGACATGGCGCCTCAACTTTCTGTGGCTCTCGACATTCGCACTTCTGTAACAGGTAAGAGACAGGGTTACGTTTGCAGCTTTTACAATGGGCCCAATTGGTTCTGACTACTGTGCTCGAAAATGGCTATGCTCATTTTAGAAACAATACATTCTCGACTGAGTTTTGAGAGCCTTATACTTAGCTTAATGGGTAGGTTTTATCAGTAACTACTAATCATCATGACCGTATGGACGCAATCTGAGTGTGATTTTTCTAACGGGATAATTTAATCAAGGTAAATTCTATTGGGCGATCTTGGTATTTACTTATTTGAGTGGACTAAGGATGTGGCCGAATTGAGATATTTCTATTTGACGGGTGGGTGCCCTGGCGGAAACTTCGATGGAATCTTGGCATAATGCGGCTTTATGGCTTAATGACGTCAGACATGGTACTGGAGCAGAAATAAAGGTTGTGACTAGACTGGGTTTGTGTGGCCTATAACTCAGATTGGATTTGGATTCATGGCACCTCTGACCACAAAAGTTGTCTACGTCATCCTTAATGACTGTCATTAATGGGATTTTTCATGCTTCAGGTCCTGTACTACAGAGTCATCAGTTCTGTATCAACCAACACTTAAAAAAACAAATGAACTATGTGTTATGGCGTGACACTATGCACATGGACATTATTAACTAAATTTACAAAATTTCAGAAAGAAAACGAAACTCAAATCTAACTAGTGTAGAAGCTCCATTGGATTGGAGCGATTGTCCTTCTTTCTCAGCTTTGATGTAGGTAGGGCTTCAGGTGAGCACCATTCACCCATCCCAGTCATAGGACACCATCTAGTTTCTCAAGTCATACTGCTCCTAAGGGTCGGATCTCCACAACTATGAAGGGTCCCAACCAGTGCATACGCAGCTTGCCAAGATGCTTCTGTTATCCGCTGTCGTAGAGTAACACTTTATTCCCTTGTGTAAATACCTTGGTCTTTATGTGTCGGTCATGCCAATATTTTTGTCTTGCCTTTTCAACCAACTAATGGAAGTCTACTAGAAATATGGTTTCCTCAAGTTCTTGTAGCTCTGCAAGTCTCTGTGCCACTGATTCCTCTTTTGTCATATGTGTGACTTTTGCAATATATAGGCTTGGAGTGATGAACTCTGCAAGCACCACTACCTCTCTTCTATAAACTAGCTAGAATGTTGTGTATTTGTGGAGTTTATTTGTGGTTGTCCTATAGGCTCATAGTATCGTTGGAACTCTATCATCCCAATTCTCTCGGTTTGCACAACAAACCTTTGTTAGTCCCCTTTCTAGGTTTTTGTTGAAGGCTTCGACTGTTCCTTTGGCCTGTGTGTGGTATGGACTGCTCTTGTGATGTTGAATCATAAATTCTGCTGTAAGTGTTGCTATAGTGTTTCTAATGAAATGAGTTCCATGATTGCTAGTTAAGCTCCTGGGACATCCGAACCGAGTAATGATGTTTTCAAAAATGAACCTGGTAGCATTACCCGTTGAATAGTCTTGTACCGCTGTTGTTTCTTCCTAATGGGTAAGGTAGTCAGTTGTGGTAATGATGTATCTAGCCTTTGAATGTTTGGTTGTGGGGTTGATTGGTCCGATGAAGTCAACTGGACATTTCTCAAATGCACGTAGAGCTCTAACTGGTTGTGATGGTTCTCGGCCCGACGGCTTGCCTACCCGTTGACAAACATCACACGATCTAGCATATGATTTTTCATCCTTGAAAATTGTTTCCCACCAAAGTCCTTCCTGTAGAACTTTCCATGCCGTGGCCTGCTGTAATTCCACTATGGCATTTCCAGAGTATATCACTATGGCATTTCCAGAGTATATCCCGCCTTTCGGGATCCAAGACACATCGTCTGAGAATGATGTCTAGTCCTAGTTTTTACAATTGTCCGACGATCAGCTAGTAATATGCTTCTCTAGTGAAATTTTTGGGTTGCAGAATGTGTTTCAGGACATGCCCCTGTACTAAGAAAGATTGCTATGTCCTCCAGATATTCCGGTATGGCCTCGATCCTGAACAAATATGCATCTGGGAGTTGGTCATCCACTGCTCCGCCACTTTCTCCTGACTCTAGTCTGAATAGATGGCCGGGTCCAACATTGCATCGTTCCGGCTTGATGATGATTTCAAAGGAAAATTCTTGAAATAACGACAACCATATACAAATTCTCCCTTCTAACATAGGTTTGTTAACTAGGTATTTCAATGCAGAATGATCAGTAAAGAATTTTAAATGAGACCCTAACATATAGTGTCTGAATTTCTGTAAAGCGTAGATCATTTCTAAGACTTCCCGTTCTGTTGTTGTATATTTGTGCTATGCTTGCGACAGCTTCCAACTCACAAAATAGATGGGGTGATCCATATCTCCATCTCTAGGTTGCGTTAAGAGAGCTCCTAAGGCAATTCCTGAAGCATCTACATGGACATGAAATTCCTTCTCCTAGTTTGGGAATATCAGAATCGGTGTTGTAATGAGCTTTTCCTTAAGTGTCTCAAATGCTTTATCACATTCGAGAGTCCATTGGAACATTTCATCTTTTTTCAGGCGGTTTTCCAAAGGTGCAGTAATGCTGGCGTATCTTCAAATGAACCTGTGATAGTAACCTGTGTGTCCTAGTTTGGAGCACAACTGTTTATAACTTGTAAGTGGTGTCATATTCACAATGACCACAACTTTAGCTGGGTCTACCAATACTCCTTCTCGACAGACTATGTTTCCCAATAGATTTCCATGTGGCACACAGAAGATACACATTTTGAGATTTAATGAGATTTTCAATTCTCTGCATCTGTCAGACATCAGCCTTAGCAGTGGTACATGTTCCTTAAGAAGGCTATATATTGTCCAATCATCCATATAAACTTCTATAAATTTGTGAATGAACTCTCTAAAGGCTGCTATCACAATCCTGGAGAAAATTGCAGGGGCATTTTAAAACCCAAATGGCATTGCATTTATGCAAAAGATCCCCATTTTGTAATGAAAGTAGTTTTTCTTTTGTATAATTCAACAATATTGACTTCATGGTATCCTGAAACACCGTTTGTAAATGAGTATTCTTCCTTCCCCACAACCTGTTCTAGCACCTTGTCAATAAAGGGGGTCTGGAAAGGGTCGTGCACAAAAACAAAGTTGAGGCTTCTGTAGTCTACACAGACTCTAATATCCTTAGTGTCTTTCTTACTTGGAATGACTATTGGGCTAACCCACTCTGCTTCATCTACCGCAAAAATGAAACTTGCTTCCAACATCTTATCAATCTCCTTCTTAACTTTCTCTTTTACTCTTGGGTTAAGACGGTAACGTCTATGTCTGACAGGATTGGATCTTGGTTTTAACTCAATGTTCATTTCTCCCATGACTCCTTTGATCCATTTTAACTCTAAAAATGTCTTTTTGAACAAATCCTCATTCCCTCAGTAAACTATATATTTTGACTAGTTTTCTCATCCCAGTAGCTACCCACCATAGCTATCTTGGGTTGTTCTTGGGTCCCTATATTGAGTCTGCACAATTTCAATGGGTGGTTGTAGGAACTATTGGTTTGGAGGGGTATGTTGTTTTGGATTTCTCAGTTCCCCCTACCTCTTTGATGGCTAGGTTTCTTAGTCCTTCTAATTCATCTAGGATTTCTGAATCTTTGCTAATCTGATAGCATTCTATAGGATTTTCAGTCAAGGGTAAGTGGAGTTTAGTCTGAATTTCTTGGGTATGCTTGGGACACACTTCAAAATTTATTATTCTATCACTATTGGTTGTAAACAAAAGTCCTTTAATGTTTTGTAGGTCTAGCTCAAGCTTAGGGTACTTACTTGAGAATGAGAAGAATTTGCAAAATTTAGCTGCTAGTGTCTGCTAGTCGTTGGTCTCTCTTCTGGTTTCTTCATTTAGGAACCAAGATTTCGGGATTGGGCCCAGGGAATGGGGAAATACCTGAACCCAAAAGTGAGAGGGTATTTCAGCAGCCTGCCACTATGTCACGCACTGTTCAATGTGTATTCTAGGATTAGCTTCTCCGCTGAATAGTTGCACAACTTGGAAATCCATCTGTATTTCTGTTTCCAGCTGCTCCTTATTCTCGAACCTGTATTTGATATCTTGCATCACTTCGTCCCAAGTTTTGAGTATGGATTTATGAGTGGCCCACCATCTGGCGGGGTTGTTCTAAAAAGATATATCTAGTACCGAGATTCTGTGATATTCTCTTACATTTTCTTCCATGTTCTACAAAATGTTGTCTAGGTCTGAGGTGCCATCATATACCAGGTGTTCTCTAACTTTGGTTCCAACTCATCTGGTCATTTTGATAGTTGCGCATCTTCTTGAGAATGTTTTGTGTGAGACTTGTTGCCAACCATCAAAATCTAGTTCTGAATCTTTGTCTGTTGACTCTATGCTTTTGCAGCTTACCGATCCATCAACATTAGGGTTTATATAGTCATTTCTTGACCTAGCTATTATGGTGTACAACTGGTCTAGGTATTCTCCTTCCATATTGTTATCTATTGGTTCTATGTATCTGGGTCCTACATATGCATCCAAAGGTTGAACTACCTTGATTCCCTCAGCTTCAAAAGTCATGGTGTCTTTCTTTATGTCGATGAATGCATAGTTGTCGTAGGCCCAATCAATGCCAAGTAGCACAGGGTAGGGGTCCTTGTCTCCAGTGATCTCAATGAATTCAGAGTTCACCACTATTTATACTCCTGCTACATCAATTTCCATGTTCTCCAGTCTTCCTATGGGAAAGATACAGTATTGGTTTTCCATTCTCAATTGAATTGGGGAATATGTCAGTCTCAGTTTTCCTAAGGCTTCCCAAGTCCTCTTGGGCAGAATGTTCACATCTGACCTGAGGTCCAACATGACGTTCTTAATTTCCAAGTCATCTAACTGGGCTACTAGTCAGAATTCTTTTCTGGTTCTTACTTTTCTTCGTTGCACTCTCTGAGTACTCTTCTCGGGAAGATTATCCCTTATCCTTTCTTCTGAGGTTTCTTCATTCCCTAAGACTAGGTATAGTGCATTGCACAACTTTTCTGTTAGTTGATCATTCCCCAGAATGTCAGAGAACGACTGAAACTAGTGGTCAACTGTGTTTTGAGGTTGCTCAAAGTGTCTTGGTATGACTATAGGGTTTCTGGGTGCAAGGGGTGAAGCAGGGACTTGCACCATCTTAGGGTAAGCATTCGAATGGGAGGGGTTTCTCTTGTATTTCATGACTAGGAATGTTCTGGAATACTTCTATAGCATCTTTAAAGAACAATTTTTTCTTTAGGGGGTCATACCTGTCTCCCTTAGGTGTTGCTTTCTGGATCTGAGGTATAGTATGAGTATCAGCTCCTGTCTTTGCCCCTCCTCGAGTAACGATATTAAGGCTGGGAAATGTTCCTTTAGAAATCCTTTTGATATCTGAACTAATAAGGTTCGTTCCTCTTTTTCATACTCTGTCTTCCCATTTTGAAATTAACTCTGGACAATCTTCAGTTGCGTGTCCATTGGTCCTGTAGGGAGAGCACCATGGGCATTCTGGGCGAGGACAATATTTAGCCAAGTGACCTTGTTCATAACAGTTATAACATCTACTTGGTCTTCGTCCCCCAGTTCTTCCTCCTCTGAAGTCTCCTCGAGATCCACCTCCTCGACCTCTTCCTGGTCTCTGCAGGTTTTCATTCACCCTGAATGTTGTTCAGTCAAGCATGTCCGCCAGTGCGTCCAATGCTCTACATTGATTAGTAGTATGCGTGGTAGATTTGGTACTGTTGAATAATTTTGCATGCTGGGGAACTGTCTTGGTCCATGCCCATGGATTCGGGAGATCTCACAATATTCTGTTGTTGGTGTTGCTTGGACTCCTAGGAAAGCATGATATGGGGTGGGGTGATGGAATGGTGAGTTTGCTGATACTTGCAAAACTCCTCCTGTGGGTCCTGCTTGGGTTACCATAAGATTCTGAGGAGGTCCCAGTCCCCTCATTCATGGACATTCATTCACCAAATGACCTTCCATAGAGCATCCTGTGCACCAAACATGTGGTCTTCCTGTTCTGGGTATAACTCCTGAATCTTTTCTGTAAGTGTCGATATCTGCCCTTGTATTTGCACCAAATTCACATCTACTGAGGGTCGGGTTACTCTTAAACTCCAGGGGTATCTCGCCATGGATTCAATCTTCATCAATTGTTCCAAGGCGTCTGTTAATGTGGCTATTCGCTATTGCGTTAGTGGAATTTGATTCAGAGGCAACAACCCCTGAATGTACCACTCCCTTTGATGTTCTTTGTGGATTGGATGTGCCAACCTTCTTATGACATCTTTAAACTTCTGGTTGTACTCCCAGGCTGATTAACATTCCCTTTGTTGGAACTCATGCAACTTAGACATATTCTGTTGTTCTGACTGAGGTAGTTTGAATTCTGCTATAAACTTGGTCCGTACTTGGTCGAGTGTGAATGCTTTACCTTGTGTCCCTGGCAATCCTGGTTCAATGATCTTAATGTACCACTTGAGAGCATTACCTCTCAAGGTAGTCTGGAACTCAACGAACTTATTTGCATCTGGAGTCCCACTGGATATCTAGATTTCTTCACACATGAACCAATGCTGCTCAACCTTTTCATCTCCCTTACCCCAAAATTCCGGGTATCTGTTATAAGCAAAAATTTTCCATAGGGACAGATCCGACCTATTCGGCTGTGAAGCTGGTTAAAACCTCTTTGATAGCTCGACACGAGGCAGAGACCACCCACACCTCAGGTGGTCCTTCACCTGAGGTGGTAAAGAAGTGGAAAAATAAAGGTGAAAGACTTACAACAAGTCGTTCTTAGGACCACCCACCCTGAGTGTTATACTTCCTTAGCTTCCTGGATGGCCAAAATGGCCTGGGGGATGAAAATTATGGACAATGGGATGAAAACGATCTCGTTGATTTTTAGGACAACGAACTAAATAAAGCGTACAATGAGTTGTTCACTTCCTTAAAGCATTGGAAACTATCCTAGAATGGGTCGTCGTGGTAAACCAGTATCCTGGGTAATTAACCAATGAATGCCTTGAGTAAAAGGGTGTGAAACAAGGGTGAAAAGGGGGGCTTAAAATCTACATCCAAGTACTTTTAAATCGCTGTAAATTGTGAACAACAAGATGCTCGAAGCTTTCAAGGTAGGGAAACAAGCCAAGAATGGATTGATACCCCTCGGGGTGGCCTGGGAAGTGATCCCGAAAGGTTGTTAAATCCAAAGTGGGCTATAAAAGTGGATGAACATCCTTGTAACAAGCTGTTACAGCTATGATATAAGGGAAATAATTCACAACTTCAAATTTGGTTCCTGAGTGAAAAGGTGGACTAACGGAAGGTTGACTTTAAAAGTATTTTACTGGCCATTTTTTGTTTTTAACACATGCATTGGCCACCACACTATTTTGAAGGTTATCCCGATCAGGTAAATACATCCTAGAACTGTGCCAACCAGTATAAGAAGAGTATTTCTAGCAGGCCATGGTGGTTAGGTTGAAGAGTGCCCCATGCAGTTCAGAGAAGCAGGGATTAGCCACTTCTCGTCACTAGATCTTTCGGGCTCTTAAAGCCACTTGGATGGAAGAAGGATACCTACGAAAAGGAAGAGGTTCAGGACCCCCCTAAAGAGGGTTTTTGCTAAGCTTACCCAAGCAGAGTAGTATTCCAACCGAGCTAAGCTGATCAACTCCTTGACCGTGTGGTACCAAGGAAAGACCACTCGACTTGTACTAACTAGATAACTTCCGAGGGGCTTCTGATGATGACTCCATGGCTTTGACTCTTAATATCCTATGAAATTGAAATCACATAAATTGAAATACCAGGCCATCCACGTGGCGAGGTCACGTCTTTCTTTCACAAGTGTGCCTCCTGGTTACTGAATTTGAAATCTATTTAAAACTATATACATAAAACAAGTAAATAGATAGGTGACATATATGTCACGGCTAGATAATATGTATATGTAAATATCTAAATAATATAATTTTTTTGTTTTCTGTGTATGGGGTGGACCCCTGAATTGTTTTCAAGTTTTTTGTTCGGCGTTTTGCATGTATTTAGCTTGCTGATTTTGCATGGCCCCTTTTAGGGGCAACCACCTGTAGATTAGTGACCGAAAAGTGATACGATGAAAATATAGCAAGATTAGATAATTACAGCATGACAATTACACCATTCAACCCAAAGGAATGGGTTGAGGCTCTTTGCGAACGACAAAGCCGCCATATGCATGAAAACCCCAACTAACTCCTTGTATGGGGATTAGCAATTTAGTGTTTGAAATATAAAAGGTGTGATGGTTATCTACACAAATATTAATCAAATTTTTTACATGAATACACAAGTGAACCATTTAAACTACCTACACAAATCAAACATATAAACATTGTTATGTGTATCAGAAATTTTTGGAGTGAGTGCAAGTGATAATTAAAGTGTATATGAGAGTGATTGGATAGGATTTACCAATTGAAATGTGTGTTTTTCTTCGCTGCCTTGCTGGCCCCTTTGCCTCAAACAGGTCTCTAGGTGGTCCCCAACCTCTTAAGAGAAGTAGAGTGGGTGACTGGTTGTATCCTTGCAGGAAAACAACGGAATTTTA
Source organism: Picea abies (assembly GCA_900067695.1). Classification (NCBI taxonomy): domain Eukaryota; kingdom Viridiplantae; phylum Streptophyta; class Pinopsida; order Pinales; family Pinaceae; genus Picea; species Picea abies. The sequence goes on from CBVK0101945641.1 coordinate 10,770, forward strand.
GTATTTATGCATGGAAAAACTTAAATAAACATAACATAAATTTACACATAAGAAGTATATAACAGCCAACTAAGATGACTGTCCCGTGGGGGGGAATTGACCAAAATGATTGATTTTCCTATTTGGTATAGCAAGGTTAATGGTAAGAAAACATAACAAAAATATATATGAATGAAAAGATAAAGCAAACAAGTATGGACAACCAGCTAAGAGGTCTATTTAAGGGTTCTCCTAAGGGGCCCTAGGACCCCCAACCACTAGCTAAGGCTGAAAACAATTGAATACTTTAGAAAATCTGCACTAAAACGCATGAAACAAATTAAACCAAGTTGTTAGAAGATGAAAGTAAGCAAGTTAAACCCAAGGAAGCAACAACAAAAAACTAGGCTAACCAATCCCTCCTGGAGATAGCTAACATAACAAGAATTTACCCCTACCCCTCAACCCTTAACCAACAAGTGACACATCCAACAACTAAAATTCAACAAGTATGACACACAAAAAGAGTCTTATAAATTTCAGTAGAGCTTTGTTACTATATTCATGCTCCCCTTTTTTTACAATTCCAACCCTCTTATTTATAAAGGAGAGGTGAAGGCTTAGGGTTAGGTCACAAGACACTTGTCACTTTTGGAAAAGTGACAAGTAGACCAAACCTAAATTATTTTTGTCTTTTTACAAAAAGTAACCTTATCCTAAAGGCATCTTATCCAAAAAAGAATCTTATCCTAAAAGGGAACCTTATCCAAAAAGGGGATCAAATCAGATTTGACTTGACCCTTCAATTTCATAGTAATACATGCCAAAAGTTAATCATGTGAGAGTTCATATTACAAAAAATCAGTTTTCATAAAATGACAAAGCTTGATATGCCACATCACCATTTGCCTTGGGATTTGTGCCATCCCAAAGTCTCTTTGACTGCTGTCATGTCTTACAGCTGTAGGTGAGGTGTTTTAGGACAATATCCGTCGATTCATGATTGTCAGATTCACCAGAATGAAGCCCCAAGGTGTGGGGAATTGCTGAGTTGCTTTGGAGGGAAAGGGGCCTTTGGGATTTATTCGTTGTAAGTAAGGAAATGCTCGCTTTTCGGGCACTTTTAAGACCTGATTATGCGCCCCTCTTTGCTTCCTATAAGTTTCTCTGTGAGATGGCTAAACATGGCTTTGATTTGGGCTTGTTTCGGTTAGAGGACCCCTTGGAACTGAACTTTTAGAAGCTCTTCCTCCATACCAAATAACCAAAAAGTTGTTCTCTACTATTCCCATGCTTTAGCTCTATCTACTACCTTTCTGCTACCTTTTGTTTGGCGCAAATCTGACTCCGGATGAGGAAGATATGGCCCCGAGAAGGTATGCGGATGGAGCCGGCCAATAGACTGATCAGGGAAAGAATTTGAAGTTGGGGTAAAATTCTGGGTTGGACACCAGAATTGATAGGCTGCTATAGGCATGTATACCTGTAGCTGAAATTTGTTTTCCTTACCAGGCCCAATTTGACATCGAAGGCCCCCAATTAGGCCTCTTTCCGGTGCATGCTTGTAGGGCCAAAATTGAGTCCCTTTCGCTCTGGGACATGTCACTGAAAATATGGGCTAAATTTTCTGAGGTGAATGTCATGGATGTATTCTAGACTTTGCCCCAGTCGTTTTGACTATTCACGGGTGAAAATCTGCCTCTGTATGGCGAAGTTATAGAATTAAAAAGTCCAATGACCCTTAGGGAAGGAAAATTAAATTTTAATATATAGTGTGAAATATATAAATAAAATTTATTAAAATTTTTATAAATTTATTATAATAATGATT
>CBVK0101945643.1:0-23036 GCA_900067695.1 Picea abies
TGATTAAACAATTATAACCATTTTAAACTCATTAAAGAACACTCAATGATGATCACAATAATGAAAGGAAGTAAGAAATAGAGTATTCAACATCAATCACACACATGAAGCACACAGAGACAAATATTCCTTAGGAAACCCATAAAGGGAGAAAACCTCTTCTTCTTGATATGATAAGTAGTCTTTATTTTATGTACATTATCATTCTTATGAGCACCAAATCATTGTGAAGCTACCACCTCTATTTTAAAAGCTACAACTTGTTGAGTTCACCAATTCTCTAGTTCTTTAGCACCCACTAGAAGGAAGCACCAACTACCTGGTTTCTCTAGCACCCACTAAAAGGAAGCACCAACTCCCTGAGTGTTCCAGCACCAACTGGATGGAAGCAACAACTTCCAGTCACACATGAACCAACCTTCATAATAGAGAATAATAGTTCTCCCTTGCACTACCCTACCTCCCTAGTTTTTTCTGGCTACAACTAGATGGAAGCTACAACTCCCTGTGTTCAAGCACCCACTTGAAACTCTAAAGAAAACAATACTCCCTAGAACCACCCTACCACCCTAATTATAAATCTTCTATTGCTAGAATCTACTACAGTGATATAGTATTTATCAGTAGCTTACCATTCTCATCATTGTTCTTCTACATTGCTCTGCTCTACCTGCATTAATGTCTTCTTGCTTGCATGCACTTTGTGCTTTCTATTCTTCTTTGTTTTATCCTCTGTAGTGTTTCTATGCTTTGTGCTTTTTCCTCCTATGCAACCCCCATTTTTGTTCATCTTCTGTTATGACTTTATACTTTGTGCTACCTCCACATGTTGTTTTTTATGCCTCTCATCTCTACTTATGATTGAGCTCATAGTCTCCTTCTACCCACATGCCTAGCTATCAGATCAGCTTGACCTCTCTTCTCTATTTTTCATAACATTCACACCCCAAGTCCTCTGCTTAATCATCATTAGAACTCTTCATTTTCTCTAGATTTTATGCTATAACTCTTCATCATCAATGACCATTGTCCAAATATTATTTGGCTTCTCTAGCAGTGTGACCCTTTGTCTTCTTTGTTCTACATTTTTATCACACCAAGAACTCTACCACACCATTTGCACAATGCTTCACCTTCTCTAGAAGTTACCAATAGTCTGTTCTGGCAGTTATAGAGGGAACCTCAATGTACTCATGCCTTTTTCCCTTTCTGAGAAAACTACATAGTGTGCACTCACTTTTCTAGCTAAGACCCTTCCTTTCACGTGACCACTGGTTGTGACCTAGGGCCAAGCACTAGGGTGCTTCACGATTTCACCTTTCATGATATTCTTCTACAAGTTTCCTTGATTCTCCCAACTCACGATCTGTGAAGTGGAGCTGAGGAACATGCTAGATCCTCCCTTATTTTCCTCTAATGTGACCTTTATCTCTGACCTAAGGCTTAACCTCCTGGGTGCTTCGTGACTCATGACTTTGAGAAACCTGGTATGAGACATCTCGAATATCCCAACTCCCAACCTCCAAAATCTACTTGCATTAGATCGATAATCCAGATCTTTCCTTCTAGCTAACCACTGAGATCAGATCATGAAATCCAATCTTCATCGTGTCAGATCAACGACCCACAATATTCCTCAATCGACGGTCTAGATCTCTCCTTCACGAATCAAGACTTCACACCTTTCATGTTTTGGATATTGTCTAATCGACGGTCCATTATCTTCCATATTTAAATATTCTATATCTCTTCTTTGAGAAATTTGACTTCATTCTTCATCATTCTAGAATGCTTCCTCAATCAGTGGTTGTGATCACCTTCTGTATCTTGGGATTTTTCGTTTCGTGATGTCGAAGGTTAGAGCATCTCCCTTATTTTGAGTCCTGATCCCGCGACTTCAATCACCTCAGATCAATAGTCTGATCTTTCCCATGACTCAATGGTTGAGATCACTTCTTTATACTTCATGACTTTGCAACTCATGATGTCTAAGGTTAGAGCATCTCCTTTCATTCGAGTCCCAAACTTGCGAATCAGAGCAATGTTAATCACTTGCCACATGTCCTTGCTCATGTGGTCTTGCTGACATGGTCTTGCTGACATGATATTTCCACTTGTCCTTGCTGATGTGGATCGCTTCACATGGAACTTTCCTTTCTCCTGGATCTACTGACCCAAATTATTCCTCGATCCAATGGTCCAAATCTCATCGCAAATTCACATTTCACGGAGTTAGAGGTTGGTTTACCTCCCTTCTTTTGAAACTTGAACTATTGATTTCTTTGGAACCAGATCTATGGTCCAACTCTCTCTATGATCAACGATCAAGATCAATTCATGAACTCAGACTTCACGATGTCTGTGGACTGCTCGATGCAGTTCTTTTGATTTGTGATTCTACGAATCTAGTTTATCTTGCTTCCATGTCTCCTTTAAATTCAATGACTCAGATATCATTGAGAATTCACATTTCAGGGAGTTGTAGGATGGATCTTAGCCATTATCCTCTTTTCAGTTATAATAGATATGATGGTTGTTGGTCCTCAATTCTTAGATCTAATGGATCAGACCTATACTTCTCCTCTATGCTTCCTCTGGTTGTGGGACGTTGATCTAATGGGCATTGGGTATTCGGGATTGGTGATCCAATGGCCACTGTCACTCCACCTCTTGATATTATGCTTCCTTCCAACTTGGAATAATTTCTAGGTGTCAGAGGCCTTGACCTTTGATCCTTCTACAACTCCTAATGACTTTGGGACTCATCTGCATTTATGAGAATGCAAAGAGCTACCTCTTTTGAGATTTTATCTCTGCATCCTGTTCCTGTAATAATTCCATCATTGTTTTTTTTCTTATTGTTGTTCTTTCCTGTAACGATGTCATCGATGTTGTTGTTCTTGACATTAATGACAACCACACTCTGCCTGTAAACATGCCAACAAGGGGGACTTTTGAAAATTGAATTGGGTTCCAGTAGGTGCCCTAAGAGTCGATTCAACTCAAGTGATTGAACAATCCTAGACCGGGAGGTCACATAATCCCTAGGAGGGTAGGGGGACTGCGCCATCAAGTCAATAGGAAAAGAAAAAGGGAAAATAACCTATGGTGTATTCTTCACATAGGAAACCTGACTCAACAATTATGCTCTCGTGCATTTCACAAAGAGTGCAAACCACACCAACACTTCTAGGTTCCGGGGAGAAACTGAGGTACTCGGACCACGATGTGGATGACGTAGGAAAATTCCCTGAAATTGTGCAGCAGGTCTACTTGGAAACTATAGGGATAGGGCCCTTTGGAGACCCCATCCTACAACCAAAACCATGGGGAGATGACCTAGAAAACACAGGGATTCTTAACTTGTTGGATATTTGCCACTTTGAAAGGGGGAAAGAGGTGAACAATTACAACAATCATTTGGTAGTGGTCCTCCATGGAGGATTCCTATGGATGGAACAACCCCTCTCCATAGATGTAGAGATAATAGCAGCAAACACAAGACTTTCATGAATGGTTGAGAACCTTGTGCAGTACCTAGATGAAAAAACCAAGGAGAAGGTGTTGGATGAAGAAATTAAGAGAACATATGGGATAGAGAGGGGCTCTCATGACATAATTATCAAAAGGATTAGTGATGATATGAAATGAATGGCCACTAAAATCATGGCCTGTAAAATGCTATGAAAATGTCACAAGGAAGAAGTTCTTGCTGGGGTCATCGCAGTTGTAGCGTAGTGTGCAAATGGCACGTCACTCATCTGGGCCCCTTACATGCTCAACCTACTCCTTGAGGATTGCAAATATGCATAGGAAATCATCATAGAGTTCCACTACTCATGGATACTCATGTTGATCACATGGATGGGGTGGAGAGAACCCCCATATTCATACTTCTACAGTTAGATAGGTCAGTTTTGTGTAGCACAATACATGTCATTGGGGAGAAACTTTGACCCCAATAACAAAAGAAAAAAAAAAGGTATCTTTGCTAGGTACTTTAGGTAAATTCAAGAGAGCATAGCTAATACTTGGTGAACTACCCCAGAGGTAGTCACACATTTCAAGGACATTGCCAACTTCAAGGAATTCAAGAACAACATGTGGATCCAAGTTTGCAGGGATCTAGGAAAGGAGTGGCTTCAATTGAGATATTGCTTCATGGAGGAAGACGTAGAAATGGCCATGAGAGATTGGCCCAATGACTAGAAGATACAAGTCTTAAATCAAGAAGTACCTAAGGGAATAGAGGTGGACACAAGGCAGACCAAGACACCTATAGGAGACAAAATGGGCCCAAAAATCCAAAACCAACGCAGAAGATGGCATAGCAAAAGAAGGGTGGAGCATCAAAGAAGGATTCATAGGTAGGAAATAATTACACTAACTCACAACAAAAAGAAAAAGGAGTGGTGGCTACAGGAACATAGGGAACCCCCTCAGCATCTACTCCTCAAGAACCATGGCCACCTAAGTGACCAATTTCACAGACAAAAGGAAAGTGAAAGAAGGAAAAGGAGCACAAAGAGTCACCCAAGTACACATTCACAGAGGACGATGTCGACCTCGTGGCTGATAAGGTGCAATACCGTGTCCTAGAAGAATTTGAGGAAGCCAAGCACCAAAGGGGGCAGATACAAGATGACCTAGCTAGAATAAAGTAGGTCCTCAAGAAAATTAGAACCGCGCAGAGGTCTAAAAGGGGAACATAATCCTTCCCCGAGGTAGAAATAACAATGGAGACAGGGACTACACCACAAACGAAAAACACTATTCACACAACTGCACAAGCAAGTCCAACATTCAGAGTAACACATGACATTCTAAACATGGATGAAACTGCATCACAGATGCCACTGAAATATTTGGCATAGGTCAACATGGTATTAGCTAAGATACTAACAAAGGCATTGTACAGACTCCAATTCAGCGTCGCACAGGAGGTGCAACCACGCGTGAGGAAAGACGCATTAGAACTACAGGAAAATAAAAGTGACAAGGAAGCACTAGAGCTTGTGGTCGAACAAGTAAATTTTGATACCAAAGAAGAGAAAGAACACGCAGATAAAATTGAATAGGGGGTGACAACATTCAACAACCACCTTCCAGATATCACATAGGCCGAGATTCCAAGTACAGAGGAGAAACTCAATAATATTTCCCAAACCATCGACCACTATAAGAAACAAATTGAGGAACTGAAGGAAAAATTTTCTTTGATGAATCCAACTGAGGTTAGGGAGAAAAGGAAAGTAGAAGATGCACTCCAACTATTAGAGTTGGAGAAACAATCTAACACAACAACAAAATTGTTTGACAGAATAATGTAGCTTTGGAAAACACTAGAGGAAGATGAGCAGGTCCAGTGGTGGGACTAGGAGGAAGAGAGGATAAATGCATAAATATAGGACCTTAAGCAGAGGCATAAGACAATGGGAATCATTAGATGTTTAAAAGGAACACATGATATGAAGAGATTCCAGGTTGAACTAAAGATGACACAAGTGCAAAAACAAGAGAGACAAGCATAGATGGAACCCCTCCAAGTGAAAGCATCAAAAATGATTGCACAGCTAGAGGTAGAGAAGAAGAATATGATGTAGACATAGGAGGAACGAACAACCATAGTTCAGGATGAAGTCATAGTAAAAAATTTATAGGTTCTTACAAAAAAGGCCACGCAGGTCCAAACACGCGGAAGGGGACTTGTAGACAAGTTCCACAGTCTAACAGAGGTTGTCAAAGGAGTGCATAGTGCCTGGTTGGCTTGGGACAATCCCCATGTTGGGCCAGGCCCATTTTGGAATAAAGACTAATTTTGGCTTGGCACAGGCCCATTTTGGAATAAAGACTAATTTTGGATAATAAAGCACAAGGAAGGAAAAGACAGCTGGTAGGAAAAGTAGCACATGTAAGGTAAATGTGCATGCAGAGGAGGAAAACATGTGAGGCACACATAAAATAATACCTAAATATTCTAGGGTTAGGTTTTTGGTAATAATATGTAATGGATGGTAAGCCAAAAACATGTATAAATAGGTACCTAGGAGGGCTAGGTCAGGGGTTTTGAGTTGGTTATGTTGTTGTTCATTCTTACTATGTTGTTCAAGCAGGGAATGCCTATAAGTTCGATCTATTTTTTAATTTGTTGAACTAAGGAGAGGAAATAAGGGTGGATGTTGAGGGTTAGATCATAGGCTGAAGATCCTGGTGTGATCTAGTCTGCCTCATTGTAAATCCTGACCCATTTTGATGGAGACTTGTAATTTGTGAGGCATTGTAGTTTTGGAAACACCATAATAAAAGAGCAGAGAAACCAAATATTTGTGGACATAACCTAGAGGGGGTGAACGACAATAGATAATGTGTTATGCGATTGAATGGTGTGTATTTTCTTTACTATTAATGATTAAATGTTAGACAAATGCATGAATGACTTAGTTAGATATGTTACTTTAGATGCATGAATAAGAATGAAAGATTAATCAATATGAGTTGAATATTAGATTAGACAAATGAAGATAACATAGTTTAATCCTAGATCCCCACTCATTCCCCAATTGCAAGCACGTAAGCATTCCAGCCACCCATAAGAACTATCTCAAGTGAGACTTCATAGTGCACCATGTGGATGGTGTTGCCTTCTGGTTTACCAAAGGGGTCGATAGTTTTAGAGGAGTTTTGTAATATTCTAGATACAAAATAATATGCAGAAAAAAAAAAATTAGCTAGAAATAGAAAATTAAAAATGATATAACCATAAGAACATCACAATAATACCAGAATAATACCAGAATAACACCAGAAAGAGCACTTTGATTACTGAGAGCAATGTTCACTTCTCTCTTTGAGGGGGCAACCTCTAGTAGAGAAGAGATCTATTACAATAATATCCAAGAAAAAACTTCTCATACCCTCTATTCCTATTTATACTAAATCTATCTATCAATAGAACAATCTAGAGGAATATCCTTCTAGATGTGGAAGGTTCTATTAGGTCTTTGTATGTTTGACTTATTCCTCCTTATTTCTATCCCTTATTAATATTGAACTTTATTACATGGAAATATATTATTCTACCCACTTGAGGAATTTGGTAGGTTAAGTCCCTAACATGCCCTCCCCTTAGAATCAACATTTTACTCAAGGCTTGAGATGATGAAATTGTTGCAGAATGGTAGCGGGCTCCCAGGTGGCATCTACTGAAGTTGTATCATTCCACTGAAATAACACTTCCTTGATGGTACGTTGATTAAGACGATGCTCCCGCTAGTCCAAAAATGCTTGTGGCTACAACCATATGGATCCTTCTTCATCCAAATTAGGAAGGTTTGTTTGAGTGTGGAACTTATTTCCAACAACCATATTTAAGCAAGAGACATGAAAAATAGGATGGAGCTTAGAATGATTGGGTAAAGCTAACTGATAGGTCACCTTCTCAATGTGCTTGAGAACTTTATAAGGACCATAAAATTTGGGTGCCAGTTTCTGACAATGTTCAGTCTTGAGTGAAGTTTTCTTATAAGGTTGCAGTTGAAGAAATACCTGGCCTCCTTCAGCAAATTTTCATTCTGAGCGACCTTAATTGGCTTGTTTCTTCATGTGATTCTAAGCCATGATCAAATTCTATTTGAGGGTATGGAGGATAACCTTGTGAACTGTTAGTGTTTGGTGAACCTCCTGGACCTTCGATACACCTGGCATGTAGTAGAGAACTTGTTGACAGGAAAAATTAATCGTCCGTCAACTAGAAGAGTGTGTCTGGTACGAGGTTGTCTAAATAACCCAAGCCATTTGGTGTAACTCGTTCTGACGGGTTTAATGGCTCCACTAGCCAATCTAAGAATCCTAAAAGAAATGAATAAAAGAGAGAAATAACTAACTAATTACTAAACACACTATATATATGTCATATGTTCAAATGTAACTATAGTAGTTGTATTTAAGCAGAAGATATACAAGTCTTGTTTATTTACATGATTTACAAGATGCAAGTTTTAATCGAGACTTACGAAAATCGATGTGAAAAATGATTTCTTCTAGGAAGAAGATAAATAAAGCACATAAAAATATTATTATTTTTCTTTTATAAATTTAAATATTTTTTCAAAAACAGTTAATGAAACATGAACATGTGGATAGTCAAAGTTGAACCATACATTCTAGTTTCAATGATATGTAAAATAACATAAAAATGCAAAGAAGCTATCATGTCAGTGAATTAGTGAGGTGTATCCAAGCATCTCCATGAGTGGTGAACATCCAACTGCCATGTCCAAGAGATAAATCTACAATGAACCTTATGATTGTTCTAAATAAATTCAGAACATGTATTGGCAGCTTAGGTTTTAATGACAGAAAAGGAAACAAAAACATAAACCTGTGATCTCACAATTATACATGATTAAAACAAGATAAATTTGGAAGCAATCTATGCATTTTATCATTCAATTTAAAACTCAAATATACATCTCATTATTTAAATCAAAAATATAATCACAACATTTGTATTTTGATGAAGCAAATGATAGATGGTATTTATAATATAAACCTCCTACACATCACGGATCATTTAATCTAAAGATATTAGACATGAACATGTAACAAGATTAAAAGAACATAAATAACAACATTATAAAAAAAGGATAAAGCCAAAATGCATATATGCCATTCTATTAAGTTTTTGGAATCACTTGTCCATGTTGTAGTCCTGGAAGATTTTTTTTGAATAATAGACTTTAAAGATTGGAAAAGTTAATACATAAATGATAATAATTAACCATGTATTGATAAAAAATACTAAAGCTATTTAAATCAATGCATAATCAATTATTCAAAGAATATGAAGATATTATAATGAAAATAAAACCATTTTATTCACAGGACAAAAGGCATTAAGCAATCTGGAATTCCATATTCTTCTTTGAAAATACTCGTCCATTCTCCCAAAGATTCCAGCCATCCATTACTCCATTTGAAAATAAATAAAAATTTTACAAAAGAGAAAGGATTAAAATCCTCCTCTCCAATTCTTGTATCCCCTTGGCTCTGATCTTTATCATATATTTATAAAAATGAATGAACAGTCTGGGTGTCATTATTAATTTTCGCCACCTGAAATTTTCCTCATAAAAAAACATCAATATCTCTCAAATCATGCATGTTTTGGAGAAAATATCTAGGAAGAAGGTAAATGGGTCCATTTGGGATCTGGGTTTTCAACCGTTTCTTGAAATTCCTCACGGTTTGGCTTCAATCAATTCTGAAAAATCGTCTATCTGATCTTGATGCCTTTCCAAATTTTATCTGTTGTTGCTCATAAAATTATTTGTAGCAATCCAAAATTATTTTTGGATCAATCATCTTGAATGTATTTGGATAATAAAATGAAGCCATGATTAGATCCGTATCAAATATTTGATAATAGAAACATGTGAAACAAAAAGAAACCTAAATTAATAACCTAAAAATTGTGAATAAAACAAAATCTAGAAAAATAAAAAATGAATTTAAAGTAACTATAAATTATAAACAAACATTATTTATAATTTTCTTTCAAATATAATCTAGAAGCTTCAAGTTAATGAAGAAAAAATATTAATTTTAGTTTTTTACAAAATCAAACAAATGATAGATAATTCTTTTATTATTATTATTTTGAAATGAGATGCAAAATTAAAAAATTAATTAATTAATTAATATCACCAAATAATTTCATGAAAATGAGAAACCAACCAAGATATTATTTGATAAAGTATTGAACACATTATTCAAAATAGTCAAACTTGCTAATGAGCAAAGGAATGAATACATAATCATAATTTAAACGAAAGTAAACATTTGATAAAAAAAAATAACGTTTTGTTTAAATTGAGATTTTTATGCTCGTTTCTAACTTTTGACATATACTCTTGTAATGAATATATCATACTATAGTGAATGTCTTAAGTTTGTCTCAAAGCAAGCCAAGGTATATAACTATTTGAAAAGGTTGATTCTGTAGCTCATTATAATTATCAAGATTCTAATGGGGGCCCTTTAAATTTTGTAAAAAATTATGGGTAGTTGTTGGGGCCCAACAAATGGTGACTTACTGGGCGAAGCAGTTATCTCTGATATGGTAATATTTCATCTTAGGAAGAAAATAATAAGACTTGAAAAATGATTTAAGCTCCCTGAAATAAATTCACTCTAAGACCATATAGTATTAGGATAAGCTCAATGTTATAACCAGAAAATAGAATTTTCTTTGCAGAAGATTATGACCTAAAATAATTCCTTAATCGAAGATTCACGATGTTTATAAAAGAACTTCAATGTCATTGACAGAGCCATTGCTACCAGCAGGCATCCATAGCCTTGATAGGGATGTCATTTAACCCACTCAAATGCTTTAATCCCATCCAATAGTTGTATCCACATGATGTATACTTCCATAAAAGCTAATTTAAAAACATATACTTGCTACCTCTTGACCTAACATTGCTTTGTTGCTACAAGGCCTGTTCAGTACCCTGACGAAGTTATCTTGGTATCATGTGTACATTTACCCGCTGCCAACGAGCCTGCTCAGTACCCCTACGAGTTTACACACACTTCCCACACTTAAGTGCTTCCAACCCTCTTATGCCACTTTTAAATAATAATACAATTATATATTTCTTGATGACAAAGAGAGCGGGGTGATACTAGAGCTTAGTTGCAATATAGGTGAATAGTTTATTTATTTTCTTTCAAAACTGGAAGTTTTATCATGGTTTAGAGATTTTAGATTTCCTTTAAGAAATCATCTAGAGAATGGGGAAGCACTTAAAAGTGATTCCTTAAGAATATGGATGGCGTAAAAAGTTTAAAGATCATTGTAATTCTCAAAGATTTAAACCATATCTCTGGTGTAATACTCTGGCAAAGACAATTTGAGGAAAAAATGAAAGTGACAATTGACTTAAAAATCAATTGTATGAGCTATATCTTAATATCAGGACCTCTTTGAACTTATTTTAATTTTCTTGAAAAACACAAGTCTTAAAATAAATGTTTCCTTCGACAATAGCTCTTTGATCAGAAATATATTGATTCAAAAAAAAAGATAAGAATAAAACTCATTCAAAATAATCAAAGAAAACAAAAACACAGAACAAACCAAATCAAATTTTATTAATGAGATTCAAAATTAGAAGTACACAAAATCAAAACAGCAAAAGGAAACTTTTTAGGAAATGATTTTGGCCAAAAATAAACTTGAGTTTTTGTATCCACTATCATCTCACTATAAAATAAAGGAAGAACTAAATCATATAAAATATCATGTGCGAGTAAGTTCATTTCTTAAGATAGTGATGCATAAGATGTTACTTTGACCAAACATTATTATTAAAAATAAAAGAGACTAAAAATAGGAAAATCCTCATCAAGATGAGTGCAGTCATACTCGTGGCACCTTGGGTTAGGGTTGAATTGATAGTTTAAATTTACTTATCTCTTTACTTTCCATTTAAAATTTTCATGATGATACTACATTTTCGAAAAGAAATATTCAATGAAAAGCAGAGAGAAAAAAATTTAAAGTGGACTTCCTTGACAAAATTCATATTATGGCTCTCTTGGTGTGCCCGCTTGTGTTCATAACTACATTATTATAAAGAGAAAAACTGAGAAATAAAACTAAAAGAAAACCTACTCTAACTACTAAACAAATAAAAAATACTAAGTGAAGTCATGCTTCCAATGTAGCCATCGGAGTAACTCCAATCCTGCAATGGAAACAAGATCAAATATTACTAACAAGAATGGTAGTATATCGAAAAATAACAAAAATATATAATACTTACCATTATCATCATCATTTAAAAATAAAGCAAGCATGACGTTACCATTCCCTTGAAACTTCTCGATGTACGAATCCTCCAACCATTATGCAATCTTTTCATGATATGGGTCATAATGGCATGGAAGAGTGTAAGTATGTTTGGAAAACGTGTCATTATTATAGGGACCTGACATAGCCATCAACCAAGGTCAAAGTGCCCCATCCTCCTGACAATTCTCCAAGTGTTCATCAATTTCTTCACATGAAAGATCTAAGAGAATCATGTTATGCCTACTTCCTAGATATTTAGGTAAAAAGAAAGAAAACACAACTTTATCTTTATTATGAAGATTTTTTAGATAGGAATCTTCAAGCCATTCTAAGATCCTGTCATAAAAATTAGGATGAAAACTATGAATTCGATGAAATGGATACATCAACGGGGAACACATCATAAGAGGATTCATGACATCAGTTAGATTATTGGTTTGAATGCTTCCTTTGATGAGATTGATCATTTCAAAATGTGAAGCATAAACATTAAAATTCAAACTAATCAAAGAACGAATATGCAATGTAGAATATTTGATCTCCATAAGGATAAGTGCATTGTCTTTTTCAAAAATAAATCGTGTAAAATCATCTTGCAACATGTCTTTTTCCCATGTGAGTGATGAAAGTGAAAGAGCATCAAATCCAATTTCATAAATGTTATGTTTGGAATTAATTTCACCAAATTTTGGCATATTGAAAAGATTTGATTGTGATGGCAAAGAGTAAGATACTGCGGGTAAAGTATCAAGTCCACCAGAATCTAAGAAGAGATCATGATATAAAGAGTAAAAGGAATCAGAAATAAGCACAAGAAAAGAATCTCTTGAGCTATGATATTTAAAAATGGTATTCTCAAAACATTCCTCTTCATTTTCAATAAAACTTTCACTCCATTTTGGTGATAAATTCTTCAACATAATATGATCATCTAAATTTGACTCATGTATGATAGATAATTCAAAACTTTCATGGAAAACATATGATCTTTCATGTTGATAAGGTATGATTTGTAGATGAGGGTTTAAGATTACTTCTTCCAATTGCAGATCTACATCTCTAATCAGTTTCATTGGAATGTTAGAATGCTTAAAAACATTTCCATCACCTAAGTCTTCTTCAATAACTGAATTTAAATATTGATTAGAGCAAGAGTTAGGAGAATGAGGACATTCACCTTGACCCAATATCAAATCTTCTTTCACAATGGTCAAGGACTGAAAATACAATGATTCAGAGGAAAAACCAATTTGATTATCAGTAAGAACATTTTCAATAGATTCTACCTCCCTTGCTTGTTCAACATTTTTGGATGGATCCCTCCCATCTTGTGAAAACAATTCTTCTTGTAATTGAGTGATAGTATTTGTAGCTACTTCATCATTTGTGATTGAATATGATTGGATGCAAGCATCATAGAGGAGATTTAATACAAATGACATGTCATCAAGATTAAATTTACAAAGAACATGATGGATTCTTTTCGAAAAGCCTTTTGAAGATGAATCGCCATTGATTAGCAAAGTCTGAAATTATTCACATAATTGATTGTAATCATATATTTCAAAAGAATCTAAAAATTTATCTACAAACTGAAACCAATAAAAAATGTGATATGATGGAAAAGACTCAAACCAATGTTTAATCCGACCCCTAAAAGTAAAAGTGAACAATCTTCATAAAACTTTTAAATCGAAAATGCCATGTTTGATGCATTTGCACCAAAAATTGTTAAGGTGGTGTTTTGCAGATACATCCCCTCCACCATCAAAGGTGAGTTTGGACAAGTGAGAGACTGTCTTGTTGGGAATATCAGGTAATGAAGTGGAAAGCATGTTCCATTACAGCGATTTGG
This sequence comes from Picea abies, assembly GCA_900067695.1. Classification (NCBI taxonomy): domain Eukaryota; kingdom Viridiplantae; phylum Streptophyta; class Pinopsida; order Pinales; family Pinaceae; genus Picea; species Picea abies. Next base: position 13,716 of record CBVK0101945643.1, read on the forward strand.
GGAGCCATGGAAAATTAATTAAATTTAAAAAAAAGACTCCTATAAGGCTAGCTTGTCAGTCTGGCCCTCCTTCTAGTGTCATTTGTTGATGGGAAAAATTGACCGTCCGTCAACTAGAAGAGCGAGTCCAGTTCGGGGTTGTCTAAATAACCCAAGTTGTTTGGTGTAACTCGTTCTAAGGGGTTTAATGGCTTCATTAGCCAATCTAAGAATCCTAAAAGAAACAAATAAAAGAGAGAAATAACTAACTAATTACTAAACACACTATATATATGTCATATGTTCAAATGTAACTATAGTAGTTGTATTTAAGAAGAATATATTCAAGTCTTGTTTATTTACATGATTTACAAGATGCAAGTTTTAATTGAAACTTACGAAAATCGATGTGAAAAATGATTGCTTCTAGGAAGCAGATAAAGAAAGCACATAAAAATATTTATTGTTTTTCTTTTATAAATTTAAAGAATTTTGCAAAAACAGTTAATGAAACATGAACATGTGGATAGTCAAAGCTTAACCATACATTCTAGTTTTAATGATATGTAAAATAATAGAAAAATACAAAGAAGCTATCCTGTTAGTGAATTAGTGAGGTGTATCCAAGCATCTGCATGAGTGGTGAACATCCAACTGCCATTTCGAAGAGAGAAATCGACAATGAACCTTATGACTATTCTAAATAAATTCAGAACATGTATTGGCAGCTTAGGTTTTAATGACAGAAAAGGAAACAAAAACATAAACCTGTGATCTCATAATTATACATGATTACAACAAGATAAATCTGGAAGCAATCTATGTATTGTATCATTCAATTTAAAACTCAAAGATAAATCTCATTATTTAAATCGAAGATATAATCACATCATTTGTATTTTGATGAAGCAATTGATAGATGGTATTTATAATATAAACCTCCTACACATCACAGATCATTTAATCTAAAGATATTAGAACTCCACATGTAACAAGATTAAAAGAACATAAATAACAACATTATAAAAAAAAGGCTAAACCCAAAATGAATATATGCCATTATATTAAGTTTTTGGAATCACTTGTCCATTCTGTAGTCCTGGAAGAATTTTTTTGGATAATAGAATTTAAAGATTGGAAAAATTAATACATAAATGATAATAATTAACCATGTATTGATAAAAAAGACTAAAGCTATTTAAATCAGTGCATAATCAATTATTCAAAGAATATGAATATATTATAATGAAAATAAAACCATTTTACTCACAGGACAAAAGCCATTAAGCAATCTGGAATTCCATATTCTTCTTTCAAAATACTTGTCCATTCTCCCAAAAATTCCAACCATCCATTACTCCATTTGAAAAGAAATAAAAAGTTTACAAAAGAAATAATATACAAAAGAGAAAGGATTAAAATCCTTCTCTCCAATTCTTGGATCCCCTTGTCTCTGATCTTTCTCATATATTTATAAAAATGAATGAACAGTCTGGGCGTCACTATTAATTTTCACCACCTGAAGTTTGCCTCATAAAAAGACATAAATATCTCTCAAATAGTGCATTGTTTGGAGAAAAACTCTAAGCAAAAAGTACATGGGTCCATTTGGGTTCTGGGTTTTCAACTGTTTCTTCAAAATCCTCACGGTTTGGCTGCAATCATTTCTACAAAATCATCTATCTGATCTTGACGCCTTTCCAAATTTTATCTATTGTTGCTCATAACATTATTTGTAGCGATCCAAAATTACTTTTGGATCAATCATCTTGAACGTATTTGGATAATAAAATCAAGCCATGATCAGATCCGTATCAAATATTTGATAATAGAAACCTATGAAACAAAGAGAAACCTAAATTAATAACCTAAAAATTGTGAATAAAACAAAATTTAGAAAAATAAAAAATGAATTTAAACTAACTATAACTTATAAACAAACATTATTTATAATTTGTTTTCAAATATGATCTAGAAGCTTCAAGCTAATGAAGAAAAAACATTAATTTTAGTTTTTTACAAAATCAAACAAATGATAAATAATTATTTTATTATTATTATTTTGAAATGAGATGCAAAATGAAAAAAATTAATAATTACTTAATATCACCAAATGATTTCATGAAAATGAGAAACCAACCATGATATTATTTGATAAAGTATTGAACACATTTTTCAAAATGGTCAAGCTTGCTAATGAGCAAAAGAATGAACACATAATCATAATTTAAACGAAAGTAAACATTTGATAAAAATTAATGTTTTGTTTAAATTGAGATTTTTATGCTCGTTTCTAACTTTTGACATACACTCTTGTAATGAATATATCATACTATAGTCAATGTCTTAAGTTTGTCTCAAAGAAATCCAAGGTATAGAACTATTTGAAAAGGTTGATTATGTAGCTCATTATAATTATCAAGATTCTAATGGGGGCCCTTTAAATTTTGTAAAACTTTAGGGGGAGTTGTTGGGGCCCAACAGAACTGAAGGTGGATTTTGGCCATATACTTCTTCAAAGGGAGTCATGGGAGTAGTTGTATGGTAAGAAGTGTTGTACCACCATTCAACTAATGGTAACCATTGAGCCCATTGGTTTTTCCTTTCAGAGGAAAAACAAATCAAATAAGTCTCCAAACACTTATTAACAAATTCAGTTTGACCATTAGTCTGGGGACGATAGGTGGTGTTGAGATGCAATTGGGTGCCTTGGAGTTTGAATAGTTCTTGCCAAAAATTGTTGGTGAAAGTTGGATCTCGATCAGAAACAATAGAATGAGGTATGCCATGAAGCTTGAACATATAATCCATGAAAATTTGAGCCACAGTTGATGCTGTAAATGGGTGTTGAAGAGCACAGAAATGAGCATGCTTGGAAAGACGATCCACAACCACCATGATGATGGAATTATTTCATTATTTAGGTAATCCCACAGTAAAATCCATAGAGATGTCCCTCCAAATGGTGGGTGGAATTGGAAGTGGTTGGAATGTGCCAAGAGGTTTGATGGTTTCTCCTTTGTTCCATTGACAAACATCACATTCTTATACAAAACTATGAACATCCCTTTTCATACCATACCAAAAAAAAAAATGTTTGAACCGGTCATAGGTTTTGGTAAACCCTAAGTTCCCATCTGTGGGAGTAGTATGAAGCTCAAAAAGCACTGTGGATTTAGGTTGTGACTGTTTACTTAAATACAAATGGCCTTTGTAGCAAAGTTCATCATTGTGCCAAGAGTACCATGGAGAAACTAGAGAGTTGGCTTTCAATTGTTGGATCATATGCAATATTTTAGGTGTTGATGTTATGGTAGTTGTGGTAGGTATTTACCTCCACATGTAAACTTGACAAGAATAGAATATTACGGGAAGCAAGAAGAAATCCTAATTAGTTAGTTAATAACCCTAAAAGACAAGTCATCTCAAGAGAATGACTTGTATTAGGTTATTAGCCTCCAAGAGAAGAAGTCAGCTAAAGGAAATTTTATATACTAAAGAATTAGTACCCAAAATAAGAAGTCGGCCCAGGAAATCTACAAGAATTAGTATAAATATAGGAGGCTAGTCTTCATTCTGGCCAGTATTCTTATAACTACAAAAGAAACACTTATGTGCATTGCAATTGGTCAGTTTGTGTGAAAGTTTGGAGGAGAGTTGTCGTTGTAGCTACTTTAGCTAGTAGATTTTAGTTTTGGCTTAGAATCTCCCTTGGTTATGGTTTGGACTCTCTGATCATATCTTGTTACTCTTTCTTGGTGTTCTATACTTGGAGAAATATGTTCCACCCTTTGTTTGTCTATCTAGCCTAGGGTTTTCTTCCGGAATGATTCTTTGTCAAGGTTAAGGTGCTCGGGGGTGGCTTCGGGGGTGGCTTCGGCTTATGGTTGAGTGACAATAGTGATATTGTTTATGGATAAATGAGCACATACATTATATTCTAATAGTTTATGGGCCCACACCTCCTTCATTTAGTCTAACCACTGGAAGGAAGCATATCCATAAGGATACTAAGGTCGTTGAAGAATTGCTGCTACGGTTTCTAGCAGGAGCAATTACTAAAGCACTATCGCTAGGGTTACTAGCAAGTGAAAATGCAAAAAACCTAACCCTCTCGTTGAGGCACCTTAAGTGAAGGGATAGACCTAATTTTCAGATAGACTAGTGTTCCCTAGCCTAGCACACCTCCTGGTACTCTAAGAAAACTAAGAAGTTAAGTTTGCTTTTTTGGTCAAATCTAGGGTTGACCAAGTCAGAGCATCCATGACTTACTCTATTAAGTCAAAAAACAAGTTAGAAGGGTATTCTAACTTCAGAGCATGGAAGACAAGGATTGATCTCATCCTTTCCAAAAATAATTTGTTGGATATCGTGAAAGGAAATATTATGGAACCAGAGTTTGAAGAAGGAAAAGAGAAGGAACCACAGAACGTTGCAGTTATGGACAAACTCAAAGACAAGGACATCAATTCCATGAGTATCATAGTGGATTCTATAAAAGACCACTTGATACCCTACATCTCCCATCTTGATTCATCTAAAAAGATGTATGATGCCCTAACAAACCTCTTCTCATTCAAAAATATTGGACAAGTAATGAGTCTGAAGAATGAGCTTCGTGACATGAAGATGAATGATAATGACACTAGAAGCTATTGAAGAGATCATTTCAGAGAAGGAACTATTAAATATAGTACTCAATAGTTTTCCCAATACGTGGGATGCATTTTCTGCAAGAATGAACACAAGGAAGGAGTATCCTACATTTGAATACCTTTGGACTTGTTGTGCACAAGAAGAATCAAGTATTAGTGCAAAAGAGAAACCCCAAAATAAATACGATGATCAATCCATCACAACAATATTCAATAATTTCAGGAACAAAAGGAAGTTTGGCTCAAGGAAGAAGCCAAATCAAGAGAAAGATATTTCATAAATACAATGCTTCACCTGTCGAAAATATGGTCACTACAAGAATCATTGTCCTGAGCTAAAGAAAAGGAAGGAGACACACGAAGCATCAGTTGTTGAAGAAAAGGAACCTTCAAATAAGACTAAGAAGGATGAAACATACTTATTCTTCTAAGACAAGGTAACAATAATCTTCATAGTTCTTGTACATACCATGTTTTCCATACATATCTTGCATATCTATTTCTTATAAGATAAGATGTTTAAAGAGAAATTGCACCTATGGAAGATCAAAAAAATAAGGACTTGCTATCATAATGACTACAAGTTAGACAATACACATGAAAGGATGAGGCACATAAACAACCCCTGGTAAAAATTCATGTGGAAGATATTGCATAAGTAACAGTTGCAAGATAAGCCGAAATCAGAATCAATCTTGAAGAAACCTAGAAGAAGTAAAGACAGAAAGAAGTTAGCAATCAAGAGGAAATTGTAAAAATATTTGTGACACTTTGCAGAAGGTAATAAGGATGCAAATGGAAGCATGGACTCTCCTAGATAGATGGATTCAGTTATATATTTCCAAAAGAAGATAATGCACTCATGCATGAAGGAAGGATTAGGAGGGAGATAATCCTAAATAATATGATCCATTAGAGATAATGAAGTATCTATCCATGGTAGAAACTAGCAAAGCAACACATGTTCAGTTTGACTTTAGAAAAAGTCTTCTTCGAAAATAAGCCTTAAATTATTCTTGGTTTTCCATCCACATCCATGATCCTATGATGAAAGGAAGAAGTTGGAATCTTCAGGGCATGGAATCTACAAAATAATCCATGGACCCAAAGAGAGAAAAGAAACATGAAGATTCCAAGAGAGAAAGAAACATCGGAACAACCAGTCATTGTATAGAGGATCACAAGACTACCATCTTGATATGAACTCACTAAAAGGAATCAAGTAGAGGAATTGAAAGCTGAGATGAAGATCAATGTATGGAAGACTCATGAATGTAAGCATTGCAAGATCCAAAAATATAGGTTCTCCCAGATGGACGGAGAAGACTATGATGATTTCTTGTTCCAGTAAACCATATATACCTCTATGTGAGCCATTATATCATCTACAATATCCATGCATTGGAATTGAAATCAGATGAATACAAATACTGTTCTCCAGAATAATTGAACAAAGAGTGTATGTAGAGAAACCTCAAGGTTTTGAAGTATACCAGAAAGAGATCCTTGTATGCAGATGAAAGAAGATTTTGTATGCACTCAAACAACTTGGTGCAAAGCTTCTCATGCACAACAAAAGTGTGGTGAAAATATTCTATGATAAAAGTCAGAATGGTTACTCAGAAGTCTAGGATGACAAACTCTCATGATGAAAGAAGAAGTGCCACATGGATATGTTCTAGTTTGAGCCTTTCCATGATGTTATGAGCCAGTAGAAAACAAAATAGTTGAATTCAACTATGTTATACTGTAATGATCATAGCTATATGAAGCCTTCAAAGAAAACCAGTGTTCTAGAAACACTGAAGTACACTGAGATCAAGATTTACATTCTCCATGATGAATTCCATAAAAGCGAAAGTGGTTCTCCAATATATATCTCCACAGATGAGCATATAAGAAGACATTTTTGGTAAAGCCTTTGTCCAATATGAAAGAGTTTGCATACTCAAGTTGGAGCTCGTGGAGACTAATTCCTTACTGATAAAGGAAGAGATGACTCCCAGGTTGGGGGGGAGAACTGATGTGTTATTGACTTATGAGCAGTCATTTTTTAGCTCAAAAAATGGTCCAGGATGAGCAGTTCCTTTCCAGTTCAGAAAGTGGTTTGAGATTTATGACGAACAGGCATTTTCTAGTTCAGAAAATGGTCCAAATTGAACGGTCATTTTCGTAATGAAAATGGTTCGATGGATTGTTGTTGTACCATAGACAACGATTCCCCTTGTGATCAACATTGGGAATGGTCCAGCACAGTCTCTCTTATTGACGGCCACTCTCAGTAGTGGTCAAGAAGACTAGTCCACCTTGCCAGATAGTCATTCTTTTGAAGCTCACAGTTGTGAGCAGTTTCAAAGAATGGTCTATTTTGGAGGTTGGTGCAGGACAGTCATTTCCTTAGGAAATGGTCCAAACAGTCATTCCCTAGGGAAGATTCATTCTCTCCAAGTTTCACTTTGATTAGTGCCAGATGAATGGCCTAGATAGGTGAATGGTCTAGGTTCAACAATCAAGGACATGCATTCCCTAGGGTAGACTCATTCTCTCCATATTGCACTTTGTTTAGTGTCGAAGGAATGGCCCAGATAGGTGAATGGTCCAGCCTCAAAAACCATGACAGTTATTCTTCCTTGCTTAAGAAGAATAGTCCAAATATCTCATCATTGATTTTTTTACCATATGAGGGTAGATTATCTTCCAGATCTCATAGATGTGAGTGGAAGAATGGCCCAGATAATTCAGTTTATGTCATAACAATGTTTTCTATGCAGGTTGATGATATGATTGTTATGGAGACTCTATTTCTTCAGACAGTAGATGTATACTACTATGGTGGATGTGTTCCACTAATTGTGACTATATGTCATTGATCAAGTAGTTGTGTGCTACTTGGTGTGGTAGTGTACCACCATATTGTAGTTGTGTACTACTATGGATAGACACAGTTGTGTTCTATTGAATGGAATTTCTTTGATTTCCTTGTAAGCTATCAAAAGTATTGAAAATGATTATGCACTAGATGGATGATCACTATACTGATGGACAAAGATTCTCCATATGGAAAATGGTCTAGGACATGTATTCTTCCTGGACATATGCCCGGATTAGAAGAATGGTTTTTTTATCACTCCTTGGAATGTGTGATTTATTCAAAATCATGTCTAATTACTCAGATCGAGTATGGTTTCGAGAGATGATGTAGTTGATGTTGTCATATTAAACTAATAGTGATGATGGTGTTCATGATCTAATCATGAGATAGTCTAGATGACTATGTTGATGCTACCAGGTGAATGGTATGTTTGTGCTCAAGACCATTACCTTCAATACATACCTAGCTAGGAGGGAGTGTTGATATTATGGTAGTTGGAGGAGGTATTTACCTCCACATGTAAACCTGATGAGAATAGAATATTCTGAGAAGAAATAAGAAACCCTAATTAGTTGGTTAATAACCCTAGAAGACAAATCGACTCAAGAGAATGACTTGTATTAGGTTATTATCCTCTAAGAGAGGAAATCGATTAATGGAAATATTATACACTAAAGAATTAGCACCCAGAATAAGAAGTCGGCCCAGATAGTCTACTTCAATTAGTATAAATACAGGAGGCTAATCTTCATTCTATCCAGTATTCTCATAACTATAGAAGTAGCACTTGTGCGCACTGCAGTTGGCCAGTTTGTATGCAATTTTGGAGGAGAGTTGTCGTTGCAACTGTTGTAGCTAGAAGATTTTGGTTTTGTCTTGGACTCTCTCTCGATTATGTTTTGGACTCTCTAATAATCTCTTGTTACTCATGCTTGGTGTGCTATTCTTGGAGAAAGATGGGCCACCCTTTGTTTGGCTATATAGCCTAGGGTTTTCTTCCAGAATGATTCTCTGTCAAGGTTAAGGTGCTTGGGAGTGGCTTCACCCTATGTTTGGGTGACAATAGTGATATTTTCTATATTTAAATGAGCACATCCATTATATTCTAACATTAGGATCATGTATCCATTCTTAGTGCACATCTTGGAGCCAATTTGGTACAATGAAGGAAAGGGAAAAAAGAGACCCTTCATCTTCATATTTTCAAGAAAGAGCATCAACAACTGGATTTTATTTTCCTTTCTTGTAAATGATCTCATAATCATAACCAAAGAGCTTAGTTACCCATTTTTGTTTCTCTGATCTCATAATCATAACCAAAGAGCTTAGTTACCCATTTTTGTTTCTCTGGGGAGGAAGTTCATTGCTCCAGAAAATACTTGAGGCTTTGATGATCTGTCTTAATTTGGAAGCATTTCCCCAGGAGATAAGGGCACCAAATATACACTGCATGCAGAATAGCCACCATTTTGTTTTCATAGATTGATTGGCACAAATGGATTTCAAAAAATTATTTTCTATTAAAGGCCAAAGGTTTTCCTTCTTGCATAAGGGCAACTCCAATTCCTCTACCAGAGGCATCACATTCGAGGAAAAAGGTTTTTGTGAAATCAGGAAGGGCCAAGATTAGAGTAGTACACATAGCTTCCTTTAAATCTTGAAAAGCCTGATCCACTGCAAGAGTCCAAGTGAAAGAATTATTTTTAAGGAGAGCAGTGAGTGGGATTGCAATCTTCCCATAATTCTAAACAAACATGCGATAATAGACAATTAAACCCAAAAAAAAAAAAAAAAAATTTAGATAGTCTTGGGGCG